>JABUQX010087913.1:0-19050 GCA_015478945.1 Trachelipus rathkii
GGAAGAGGTTTCCGCGTGAATGTGTGTTTGTGTGTGTGTGTGTGCGTGAATGTGTGTCTGGGTTATCCGTCGCGTGTTTTTGTTTCTTCTGCAGCGCCTGTAGGGAAAAAGTTTTGCATATACATTAGTAAATAAATGGTCCTTAAATCTAAAAAAAATAAATAAAAAAAAACAATCGGTAAACCTTATATAAAAAAAGTGCCTTAAATCTAAAAAAAAACACACACAAACCGGATGGATAAAAAAACATAAAGAAAATCGCGATTTTACCTCAATTCGCGGTGCGAACCGCTTTCAATTTTAAAACCAAAAAAAAAATTTGCCAGTAAAAATACCGTACTGTACTCGCAATTTTTCATTCCGGAAAAAAAACCTGACGTTAATAACGGGACGAACGAAAGTCAAAATTTCTTTCCGAATATCGTCTCCCTCCCGTCCGCTTTCCCAAGCGCCCTCATCTAACCCTTCTGGATATCGGAAAGAAATTTAGATAGTCGTTCGCCGGTTACATTATTAACGCTAAAACCATTTTTTTCTAGAATATATTCGCTAGGTAGCTAGCTAGCCGGCCGGCTTTCGAGAGAGGAAATGGATAAGCAACAACATTTTCCTCCCTCGATAAAATTTTAAGAAACCGAAAGGAAGGAAGAAAGAAAGAAG
The DNA here is from genome assembly GCA_015478945.1 of Trachelipus rathkii. Lineage (NCBI taxonomy): Eukaryota > Metazoa > Arthropoda > Malacostraca > Isopoda > Trachelipodidae > Trachelipus > Trachelipus rathkii. Next base: position 661 of record JABUQX010087913.1, read on the forward strand.
GAAAGAATGCGCGCGAGCAAGGTACTACGGCAGAACGTCCGTACCAAAGTTTTGTCATCGCTTTAGCTATCTTCGACCCTCCTGTGTGTGTGTTTGTGAATGTGTCTCGTTCTTCGATCGAATAGAAAGGAAATATGACCACGATACCGTAAAGATTCGCCTTTATTCGAACGAGCTCGCGAACCGACCTCGGTCGATCGATTCGTTCCGGCTCGTTTATATAAAAAAAAATAATAAAATAATAAGACGGACGATAGGCTCGGTCGCCCATCGAACGAACGTCGCAATAAAACGCATCCCGACGAACAAATGCGCGGACGCGAAAATCTTCGCCGGGATGCGTTCATGTACGGAAATGAAAAATAGACGAATAAGGCAAATCTTCGGTAACGCGATATATTATCTTTCCATTCGATCGATGATCGATCGGTTTTTGGTGTCGTGAATGAGATTGTTTCGGAGGGATGCGAAGATATTTCCGGGCTCCACGACGGGGACGTACGATGACAGGGAGCCCGTGAGCGTCCGTCCTCATCAGCGTTCGAAACCTGTAAGTGTGATAGTGTCTGTTATGCGAGTGTACTGTTTAAAAGCAAAAGGTGGTAATAGTAGAAGAAGTGGAAATCAGGGTTTTAAAAGAGTCGGAAAAAATGTGTAATCGCGAACCCCTGGGCACGCTCGTTAGGTATCGGTCGATATATTTTAATTTAAGGGACAGGACAGTCGGAGAGAGAAGAACAACGAATCGACCGACCCGCTAATCTAACCTAAACTAACGCTATTTGGAACGCTTCGGACAAATTCTCACCCTCGGATAGAAGGAGAAGCTGCTATCTATCGGAGGACTAACTAACTACTAACGGTGTCATCGTCGTCGATAGACCGCATCCGACGCTCGAAAGTGCGGCTAGACCAGTCGTAAACGGACTTTTAAAATACCCTTTCGAGGTACTCGATCGTATGTCAGATGGCCGTTTACCGACTCCTCTCATCGATCGGAATAGGGTATATCAAAGTATAGGACGCTATGATCAAGACGGGCTGTTAGTGACCGGCCGAACAACATAGTACTTCTACGATGATAAAGACTTTCCGACCGAATCAAAGAGGGAGGCCGCTTAGCGGCTATCGAACGTCGTTTGGTTGAGAAATAGGGAAATGAAGCGGAAGAGGTTTCCGCGTGAATGTGTGTTTGTGTGTGTGTGTGTGTGCGTGAATGTGTGTCTGGGTTATCCGTCGCGTGTTTTTGTTTCTTCTGCAGCGCCTGTAGGGAAAAAGTTTTGCATATACATTAGTAAATAAATGGTCCTTAAATCTAAAAAAAATAAATAAAAAAAAACAATCGGTAAACCTTATATAAAAAAAGTGCCTTAAATCTAAAAAAAAACACACACAAACCGGATGGATAAAAAAACATAAAGAAAATCGCGATTTTACCTCAATTCGCGGTGCGAACCGCTTTCAATTTTAAAACCAAAAAAAAATTTGCCAGTAAAAATACCGTACTGTACTCGCAATTTTTCATTCCGGAAAAAAAACCTGACGTTAATAACGGGACGAACGAAAGTCAAAATTTCTTTCCGAATATCGTCTCCCTCCCGTCCGCTTTCCCAAGCGCCCTCATCTAACCCTTCTGGATATCGGAAAGAAATTTAGATAGTCGTTCGCCGGTTACATTATTAACGCTAAAACCATTTTTTTCTAGAATATATTCGCTAGGTAGCTAGCTAGCCGGCCGGCTTTCGAGAGAGGAAATGGATAAGCAACAACATTTTCCTCCCTCGATAAAATTTTAAGAAACCGAAAGGAAGGAAGAAAGAAAGAAAGAAAGAATGCGCGCGAGCAAGGTACTACGGCAGAACGTCCGTACCAAAGTTTTGTCATCGCTTTAGCTATCTTCGACCCTCCTATGTGTGTGTTTGTGAATGTGTCTCGTTCTTCGATGGAATAGAAAGGAAATATGACCAAGATACCGTAAAGATTCTCCTTTATTCGAACGAGCTCGCGAACCGACCTCGGTCGATCGATTCGTTCCGGCTCGTTTATATAAAAAAAAATAATAAAATAATAAGACGGACGATAGGCTCGGTCGCCCATCGAACGAACGTCGCAATAAAACGCATCCCGACGAACAAATGCGCGGACGCGAAAATCTTCGCCGGGATGCGTTCATGTACGGAAATGAAAAATAGACGAATAAGGCAAATCTTCGGTAACGCGATATATTACCTTTCCATTCGACCGATGATCGATCGGTTTTTTGGTGTCGTGAATGAGATTGTTTCGGAGGGATGCGAAGATATTTCCGGGCTCCACGACGGGGACGTACGATGACAGGGAGCCCGTGAGCGTCCGTCCTCATCAGCGTTCGAAACCTGTAAGTGTGATAGTGTCTGTTATGCGAGTGTACTGTTTAAAAGCAAAAGGTGGTAATAGTAGAAGAAGTGGAAATCAGGGTTTTAAAAGAGTCGGAAAAAATGTGTAATCGCGAACCCCTGGGCACGCTCGTTAGGTATCGGTCGATATATTTTAATTTAAGGGACAGGACAGTCGGAGAGAGAAGAACAACGAATCGACCGACCCGCTAATCTAACCTAAACTAACGCTATTTGGAACGCTTCGGACAAATTCTCACCCTCGGATAGAAGGAGAAGCTGCTATCTATCGGAGGACTAACTAACTACTAACGGTGTCATCGTCGTCGATAGACCGCATCCGACGCTCGAAAGTGCGGCTAGACCAGTCGTAAACGGACTTTTAAAATACCCTTTCGAGGTACTCGATCGTATGTCAGATGGCCGTTTACCGACTCCTCTCATCGATCGGAATAGGGTATATCAAAGTATAGGACGCTATGATCAAGACGGGCTGTTAGTGACCGGCCGAACAACATAGTACTTCTACGATGATAAAGACTTTCCGACCGAATCAAAGAGGGAGGCCGCTTAGCGGCTATCGAACGTCGTTTGGTTGAGAAATAGGGAAATGAAGCGGAAGAGGTTTCCGCGTGAATGTGTGTTTGTGTGTGTGTGTGTGCGTGAATGTGTGTCTGGGTTATCCGTCGCGTGTTTTTGTTTCTTCTGCAGCGCCTGTAGGGAAAAAGTTTTGCATATACATTAGTAAATAAATGGTCCTTAAATCTAAAAAAAATAAATAAAAAAAAACAATCGGTAAACCTTATATAAAAAAAGTGCCTTAAATCTAAAAAAAAAACCCACACAAACCGGATGGATAAAAAAACATAAAGAAAATCGCGATTTTACCTCAATTCGCGGTGCGAACCGCTTTCAATTTTAAAACCAAAAAAAAATTTGCCAGTAAAAATACCGTACTGTACTCGCAATTTTTCATTCCGGAAAAAAACCTGACGTTAATAACGGGACGAACGAAAGTCAAAATTTCTTTCCGAATATCGTCTCCCTCCCGTCCGCTTTCCCAAGCGCCCTCATCTAACCCTTCTGGATATCGGAAAGAAATTTAGATAGTCGTTCGCCGGTTACATTATTAACGCTAAAACCATTTTTTTCTAGAATATATTCGCTAGGTAGCTAGCTAGCCGGCCGGCTTTCGAGAGAGGAAATGGATAAGCAACAACATTTTCCTCCCTCGATAAAATTTTAAGAAACCGAAAGGAAGGAAGAAAGAAAGAAAGAAAGAATGCGCGCGAGCAAGGTACTACGGCAGAACGTCCGTACCAAAGTTTTGTCATCGCTTTAGCTATCTTCGACCCTCCCATGTGTGTGTTTGTGAATGTGTCTCGTTCTTCGATCGAATAGAAAGGAAATATGACCAAGATACCGTAAAGATTCTCCTTTATTCGAACGAGCTCGCGAACCGACCTCGGTCGATCGATTCGTTCCGGCTCGTTTATATAAAATAATAAAATAATAGGACGGACGATAGGCTCGGTCGCCCATCGAACGAACGTCGCAATGAAACGCATCCCGACGAACAAATGCGCGGACGCGAAAATCTTCGCCGGGATGCGTTCATGTACGGAAATGAAAAATAGACGAATAAGGCAAATCTTCGGTAACGCGATATATTATCTTTCCATTCGATCGATGATCGATCGGTTTTTGGTGTCGTGAATGAGATTGTTTCGGAGGGATGCGAAGATATTTCCGGGCTCCACGACGGGGACGTACGATGACAGGGAGCCCGTGAGCGTCCGTCCTCATCAGCGTTCGAAACCTGTAAGTGTGATAGTGTCTGTTATGAGAGTGTACTGTTTAAAAGCAAAAGGTGGTAATAGTAGAAGAAGTGGAAATCAGGGTTTTAAAAGAGTCGGAAAAAATGTGTAATCGCGAACCCCTGGGCACGCTCGTTAGGTATCGGTCGATATTTTATATTTTAATAGTCGGAGAGAGAAGAACAACGAATCGACCGACCCGCTAATCTAACCTAAACTAACGCTATTTGGAACGCTTCGGACAAATTCTCACCCTCGGATAGAAGGAGAAGCTGCTATCTATCGGAGGACTGACTAACTACTAACGGTGTCATCGTCGTCGATAGACCGCATCCGACGCTCGAAAGTGCGGCTAGACCAGTCGTAAACGGACTTTTAAAATACCCTTTCGAGGTACTCGATCGTATGTCAGATGGCCGTTTACCGACTCCTCTCATCGATCGGAATAGGGTATATCAAAGTATAGGACGCTATGATCAAGACGGGCTGTTAGTGACCGGCCGAACAACATAGTACTTCTACGATGATAAAGACTTTCCGACCGAATCAAAGAGGGAGGCCGCTTAGCGGCTATCGAACGTCGTTTGGTTGAGAAATAGGGAAATGAAGCGGAAGAGGTTTCCGCGTGCGTGTGTGTTTGTGTGTGTGTGCGTGTGTGTCTGGGTTATCCGTCGCGTGTTTTTGTTTCTTCTGCAGCGCCTGTAGGGAAAAAGTTTTGCATATACATTAGTAAATAAATGGTCCTTAAATCTAAAAAAAATAAATAAAAAAAAACAATCGGTAAACCTTATATAAAAAAAGTGCCTTAAATCTAAAAAAAAAACACACACAAACCGGATGGATAAAAAAACATAAAGAAAATCGCGATTTTACCTCAATTCGCGGTGCGAACCGCTTTCAATTTTAAAACCAAAAAAAAATTTGCCAGTAAAAATACCGTACTGTACTCGCAATTTTTCATTCCGGAAAAAAACCTGACGTTAATAACGGGACGAACGAAAGTCAAAATTTCTTTCCGAATATCGTCTCCCTCCCGTCCGCTTTCCCAAGCGCCCTCATCTAACCCTTCTGGATATCGGAAAGAAATTTCGATAGTCGCTCGCCGGTTACATTATTAACGCTAAAACCATTTTTTTTCTATAATATATTCGTTAGGTAGCTAGCTAGCCGGCCGGCTTTCGAGAGAGGAAATGGATAAGCAACAACATTTTCCTCCCTCGATAAAATTTTAAGAAACCGAAAGGAAGGAAGAAAGAAAGAAAGAAAGAATGCGCGCGAGCAAGGTACTACGGCAGAACGTCCGTACCAAAGTTTTGTCATCGCTTTAGCTATCTTCGACCCTCCTGTGTGTGTGTTTGTGAATGTGTCTCGTTCTTCGATCGAATAGAAAGGAAATATGACCAAGATACCGTAAAGATTCTCCTTTATTCGAACGAGCTCGCGAACCGACCTCGGTCGATCGATTCGTTCCGGCTCGTTTATATAAAAAAAAATAATAAAATAATAAGACGGACGATAGGCTCGGTCGCCCATCGAACGATCGTGGCAATGAAACGCATCCCGACGAACAAATGCGCGGACGCGAAAATCTTCGCCGGGATGCGTTCATGTACGGAAATGAAAAATAGACGAATAAGGCAAATCTTCGGTAACGCGATATATTATCTTTCCATTCGATCGATGATCGATCGGTTTTTGGTGTCGTGAATGAGATTGTTTCGGAGGGATGCGAAGATATTTCCGGGCTCCACGACGGGGACGTACGATGACAGGGAGCCCGTTCTCATCATATTATATAAAATTTTAAAAAATAACTTTAAATCTAGAATACCACGCAATTTTCATTTTGAGTTATGTTTATTATAATAATAATAATACATTTTACTTAAATTATTTTTTAAATCTAAAATCTAAGAGAAACTTTAAAAAAAAAACTTATCCGAGACGAAGATTTTCTAAAATAGAACACCACGACGTAAACGTTGCTTTTTTTTCTCACCGCGCCTTCTCCCTTCACCCAGCATCCTATGGGCCGCCGAAGCGCCTTTCTTCAAAGAGAATTATAAAACACGTCCGCTCACCACCACGTCCAAAATAAACTGACTCACAGTTAGGGCGGCTGCGCGCCTTTAGTTTTTGGCGGGAAACGAATTTATTCAATATTTATGAAATTAAAAAAATATACATAAATTCACTTATTATTTTATAATTTTGATTTTCGCACTTAGGGTTTAGGGTACTTTAGCTTTTGGCGGGAAACGAGTTTTTCAAATCACTCCAAAAAGTTATAAAAGAAACTTAAAAATAACCGAGACGAAGATTTCCTAAAATAGAACACCACCACGTAATGCTTTTAATCGTTGCCTTTTTTTCTCACCTTACCTTCTACCTTAATCCAACATCCTAGGGCTGCCGAAGCGCCTTTCTTAAGAGAGAATTATAAAACACGTCCGCTCGGCACCGCTTTCAAAATAAACTGAGTCGCATTTAGGGAGGCGGCGCCATTAGTTTTAGGCGGGAAACGAATTTATTCAATATTTTAAGTAGTCAAAAGAAAATATGTGCCAAACTACTATTATTGATAATTTTTGATTTTCGCACTTAGGGTGGGGGCAAGACTTTTTTCAATCGCAAAATTATAAAAAGAAACTTAAAAAAAAAATAATCCGAGTATTGAAGATTTCCTAAAATAGAACACCACCACGTAATGCTTTTAATCGTTGCCTTTTTTCTCACCTTGCCTTCTACCTTAATCCAACATCCTATGGCTGCCGAAGCGCCTTTCTTAAGAGAGAATTATAAAAACACGTCCGCTCGGCACCGCTTTGAAAATAAACTGAGTGGCATTTAGGGAGGCGGCGCCATTAGCTTTTGGCGGGAAACGAATTTATTCAATATTTATGAAATTAAAAGAAAAATATAAATAAATTCACTTATTATTGGATAATTTTCATTTTCGCACTTAGGGTGGGGGCGCGCCTTTAGTTTTTGGCGGGAAAAAACTTTTTTCAAGATAACAAATTTTACTTAAATAATTTTTAAATCTAAAAAATTTTAAAAGAAACTTTAAAAAAAAATTCTCCGAGGCGAATATTTCCTAAAATAGAACACTTTTAGTTTTTGGCGGGAAACGACTTTTTTCAAGATAACTGATTTTACTTAAATAATTTTTAAATCTAAATTTTAAAAGAATCTTTAAAAAAAACTTACCCGAGACGAAGATTTTCTAAAATAGAACACCACGACGTAAACGTTGTTTTTTTTCTCACCGCGCCTTCTCCCTTCGCCCAGCATCCTATGGGCCGCCGAAGCGCCTTTCTTCAAAGAGAATTATAAAACACGTCCGTTCACCACCACGTCCAAAATAAACTGACTCACAGTTACGGCGGCTGCGCGCCTTTAGTTTTTGGCGGGAAACGAATTTATTCAATATTTATGAAATTAAAAAAATATACATAAATTCACTTATTATTTTATAATTTTGATTTTCGCACTTAGGGTGGGGGCACGACTTTAGTTTTTGGCGGGAAACGACTTTTTTCGAGATAACAGATTTTACTTAAATAGTTTTTAAATCTAAAAAATTATAAAAAGAAACTTAAAATATCTTTGAGAAGGAAGATTTCAAATAGAACACGACATCCTCCTCATCACTGCAATGTTTTTTTAATTGTTAGTTTTTTTTCTCTCACCTTACCTTCTTCCTGTATGTGTCTTTTTTTTAATCCAACATCCTAGGCTGCCGAAGCGCCTTTCTTAAGAGAGAATTATAAAACACGTCCGCTCTGCACCGCTTTCAAAATAAACTAACTCGCACTTATGGAGGCGACGCCTTTAGTTTTTGGCGGGAAACGAATTTATTCAATATTTATGAAATTGAAAAAAAATTATATAAATTTACTTATTAATGGATAATTTTCATTCTCGCACTTAGGGCTGGGGCGCGCTTTTAGTTTTTGGCGGTAAACGACTTTTTACAAGATAACTGATTTCACTTAAATAATTTTTAAATTCAAATTTTAAAAGAAAACTTTAAACTTACAATAGGCGAAGTATTTCCTAAAATAGAATGCAACACCACGACGTAAAACAAAGCGTTTCCTTTTTTTCTTCTCACCGCGCCTTCTCCTTTCGTCCAGCTATCCTATAATCCGCCAGCGCCTTTCTTCTCTTCAGTAGAATTATAAAACACTGTCCGCCTACATCAATTTCTAAAGCAAACTGACTCGGCATTTAGGCGGTTGCGCGTATATAGTTTTTATGGAAACGACTTTTTTCAATGCTTGAATTAAATATATATATATATATATATATATATATATACAGTAAATATTATATATATATATGTTATATATATAGTAGGTTATATATATATATATATATATGGATATATATATACTATATATATATATATATATATATAATGTAAATTTAACACTAACTATAGGAAAATTTACTTTTCTCACTTAGGGCGGCGACGCGCCTTTAGTTTTATGGCGGAAAACGATTTTTTTTCAAGGCTTATGAAGCGCCTTTACTTTTAGCAGTCGAACTTTTTTAAGTTAAAAATAGTTTTCACTTAAATGTATCTTTATACATTCTACAGAAACTTTAAAGTTCAACCTGAGGCAAAAATTTCCTCTAAAATGAACACTACGACGTAAATGCTGCCTTTCTTTTTCTCACCTTCTTCTTTCATCCATCGTAGTAATAATCTTCACAAACGCCCATTTTCAGAGAATAAGTTCATCGTCTCATCGTCATCTCAACTCATCGCATTAGGCGCGCAGTTATATGTTTTGGCGGAAACTTTTTTCAACGTTTATGAAATTAAATATATATATATATATATATATATATATATATAAGAAGTTATATTATATATATAATATATATATATATATGTTATATTATAAGCTTATGAAGTGGGAAACAACTTTTTTTTAAGAAAATAGTTTTCACTTAAATAATTATTTTTAAAGCTACATTCTACAAGAAACTTTTAAAAACTTCTGCTGAGGCAAAATTTCTCAAATAGAACTCCCAATGATGCATCGTTAAGCTTTTTTTTTCACCGCGCTTCTCTGTCCAGCATCATAATGGCAGCCGAAACGCTATTCTCCTTCAGAGACTATAAAACATCTATCCGCCAGCCAGTCACTTTCAGTAAAGTAAACTGATCCCGTATCGGGTTGGCGCGCATATAGTTTTCGCGGGAAATGACTTTTTTCTCAACGTTTTATAAATTTACATATATATATATATAAAGTATGTTACTATATATATATATATAAACTTATATTTTATATATATGTATAGTATATATATATATATATATATATATATATATATATATATATATATATATATATATATATATATATATATATATATATATATATATATATAAAATTTTTTTCTAACTATATAAAAATTTATTTTTCTAACTTAGAGCGGAAAAGCGCCTTTAGTTTTATGGCGGAAAACGATTTTTTTCAAGGCTGATGAAGCGCCTTTACTTTTTAGCGGGAAACAACTTTTTTTTAAGAAAATAGTTTTCACTTAAATAATTTTTAAAGCTACATTCTACAAGAAACTTTAAAAAAAACTTACCCGAGGCAAAATTTTCCTAAAATAGAACTCCACGACGTAATCGATGCCCTTTTTTTCTCACCGCGCCTTCTCTCTTCGTCCAGCATCCTATGGACCGCCAAAGCGCCTTTCTTGAGAGAGAATTATAAAACACGTCCGCTCAGCACCGCTTCCAAAAGAAACTGACTCGTCTTCTTCGGAATTCGTCTTTTTCATGAAGAAGATAGACTCGACAAATAATTTTCAATTTTTTCTTCGCGCCTATTTCAATCACAATCTTTAAAAAAAAATTTACATAAATTTACTTATTACCGTATGATTTTCATTTTTGAATATGAGGCTGTGGCGCGCCTTTCATTAATTATTTGTCAGTAAAAGACTTTCATAACATTTATAAAATTATTTACAACCTTACCTTGTTGGTGTTCCGTTAGCGAATCTATTTCACGACCGTTCGACGACAACGCGGCATCCCCGTGGTTTGGAAGCGCATGCGCGTCTCGCATTTAAGAGTACGCCATGACGTAATAGGCGCCTTCTCCCCTAGTCCAGCAGAGTCTCTTTCACGACCGATCGTTCGACGATGACTCGGCATCCCCGATATTCGGAAGGGCGAGTGAGTCTCGCGTTTCGCAGTACGCCATGACATAATGGGCTTACCTAAATAATTTTAAATCTAAAATTAGGAGAAACTTTTTAAAAACACTTACCCGAGGCGAAGACTTCCTAAAATATTACGCCACGACGAAATGGGTGTGATCGCTATTCTTTTTTTCATCGAGACTTCTCCATTCGTCCAGCATCCCATGGGCAGCCGAAGCGCCTTTCTCAAAAGAGAATTATAAAACACGTCCGCTCAGCACCGCTTCCAAAATAAACAGACTCATCTTCTTCGGAATTCGCCCTTAGTCATCGCGCTTCACGAGGGCGATGGGCGAACTCGTTGAAGAAGATAGAATCGACTGATAATTTTCAATTTTTCTTGGTGCCTTTCTCAATCACAATCTTTTAAAAAATTGATATAAATTAACTTATTACAGCATAATTTTAATTTTTAAATATGGGGAAGGCGACACGCCATTGAATAATTTTTTCGGTAAACGACTTTTAAATAACATTTATTGAATTATTTAAAACCTTACCGTTTCGGTGCTCCTCACGAGTCTCTTTCACGACCGATCGACGGCGAGCGTTATCCTCGTTATTCGGAAGCGCGAACGTCCATTCGTCCAACATCCAATGGGCCGCCGAAGCGCCTTTCTTGAGAGAGAATTTAAAACACGTCCGCTCAGCACCACTTCGAAAATAAACTGACTCTTCTTCTTCGGAATTCGCCCTCGTATAGTCGTCGCGTTTCACGAGGGCGATGAGCGAACTCGTTGAAGACGATAGACTCGACTGATAAATTTCAATTTTTTTGGCGGCAATTTCAATCACGATCTTTAAAAAAAATATAATTGTATAAATTTACTTATTACTGCATAATTTTCAATTTTGAATATGGGCAGCGGCGCGTCTTTCTCGAAAAAGAAATATAAAACACATTCGTTCAGCACCATTTCCAAAATTTGTTTATTAATAATAACAGATTTACTTAAATAATTTTTAAATCTAAAATTTAAGAAAAACTTAAAAACTCACCCAAGGCGAAGATTTCCTAAAATGGAATGCCACGACGAATTCGTTGATATTATATTTCACCGCGCCTTCTCCATTCGTCCAACATCCTATGCCCGCTGAAGCGCCTTTCTTGAGAGAATTATAGATCACGTCCAGTCAGCACCGCTTCCAAAATAAACTGAATCTTCTTCTTCGGAATTCTCCCTCGTATATTCGTCACGTTTCACGAGGGCGATGAGCGAACTCGTTGAAGAAGATAGACTCGACTGATAAGTTTCAATTTTTTTTGCCGCCAATTTCAATCACGATCTTTAAAAAAATATATATAAATTTATATATTACTGCATAATTTTCATTTATGAATATGGGGAGGTGGCGGCGCGGCTTTCTCGAGAGAGAATTATAAAACACGTCCGCTCAGCACCGTTTCCAAAATTTGTTTATTATTAATAATAGATTACTTAAATAATTTTTAAATCTAAAATTTAAGAGAAACTTTTAAAAAAACTTACCCGCGAGACGAATATTTCCTAAAATAGAACACCACCACGTAATGCTTTTAATCGTTGCCTTTTTTTCTCATCTTGCCTTCTACCTTAATCCAACATTCTAGGGCTGCTGAAGCGCCTTTCTTAAGAGAGAATTATAAAACACGTCCGCTCTGCACCGCTTTCAAAATAAACTAACTCGCACTTATGGAGGCGACGCCTTTAGTTTTTGGCGGGAAACGAATTTATTCAATATTTATGAAATTGAAATCACATTCTTAAAAAAAACATTTTTATATAAATTTACTTATTACTGCATACTTTTCATTTTTGAATTTATGACGGCGACGCGCCTTTTTTTAGTTTTTTTTAATAAACGACGTTTATATATATAACATTTATGAAAATTATTTAAAACCTTACCGTTTCAGTGCTCTGTTCGCGAGCCTGTTGCACCACTGTTTGACGACGACGCGGGATCTACCATTATTCGGAAGCGCGAGCGCGTCTCGCATTTCAAAGTAGGCCACGACGTAATTGGCGCCTTCTCCCTTCGTCCAGCATCCTATGGACCAACGAATCGACTTTCTTCCTAGATACATAAAACACTTTCGCTCAGCACCGCTTCCAAAAATTGTTTATTATGATAGACTTTTCTAAATAAATTTTAAATCTAAAATCTAAGAGAAACATTAAAAAAAACTTACCCAGAAAAAGATTCCCTAAAATAGAACGCCACGACGTAATCGAAGCAATTTTATTCCACCGCGCCTTCTCCCTTCGTCCAACATCCTATGGGCCGCCGAAGTGCCTTTCTTGAGAGAGAATTATAAAACACGTCCGCTCAGCACCGCTTACAAAATAAACAGACTCTTCAGCTTCGAAATTCACCCTCGTGAAGTCGTCGCGTTTCACGAGAGCGATGGGCTAACTCGTTGAAGAAGAAAGACTTAACTGCTAAATTCCAATTTTTTTGGCGCCTTTTTCAATCACAATCCTTAAAAAAATATTTTTTTATAAATTTACTTATTATTGCATACTTTTCATTTTTGAATATGGAGCTCCGGCGTGCCTTTCATTAGTTTTTTCCAATAAACGACTTTTATATAACAGCTATAAAATAGATTTTACTTAAATTTAAAATCTACGAGAAACCTTTTAAAAAAAACTTACCCGAGACGAAGATTTCCTAAAATAGAATGCCACGACGTTCTCGTTGCTTTTTTTTCTCACCGCGCTTTATCTCTTCGTTCAGCATCCTGTTGGCCGCTGAAGCGCCTTTCTTGAGAGAGAGAATTAAAAAACGTCCGTTCAGCAATCGCCGCTTCCTAAAGCAACCCGCCGCCGGAATTCGCCCTGCTTAGTCATCGCGCCTATGAGCGCGATGGGAGCATAACCATTAGCAAAGATTTGTATCGAAGGTCTAAGTGCTAAAAATAAAATCTCAAAGAAAATTATTCAAAATTTTTAAGTCGAAATTACTTTCGAAATTTGCACTTAATCTTCTGGTTCTCTCCCATACTAGTCTCCCTGGCGGTTTCTCACTAAGACTATGATCGTTTGACCGTCGTTGACGATAGTTCGAGCTTAAGAAAATGGCATTTGCATGTTCAGCCGCTTTCTTCTGCATTCCCTGTAAGCAATAATTATATTATAAAGCGACGTTCGAAGTTGGAACCAAACGCACCTAATTCGCCAACACCCGTGCAAGGACAATTAGGTGGCAACTATCGCTTCAACCCGATATATAGTGACGCTTTGAAGGGGAATTGCCATAAGTCGAAGGTCTAAGTGCTAAAAAATAAATTCTCCCAAAGAAAATAATTCACAAAATTTTTTAAGTCCAAATTATTTTTTTTTCGGAATTTGCACTTGACCTTCGACTTACACCAGTTCCCTTTACCCAAGCGTCTATATGACGCCTATGTAAATGGTCGACGATAAGCCTTGCTTTAAGAGAAAATGGCATTAACGCGAACAGCCGCTTTTGATTCTGCTGATATCATCCATATATTATAAAGCATGTTTCGGAAGGGAACCCAAAACGACCTAGTGATCGCGCACATCCCTTTTAGGTATAAATTATCGCTTCAACTCCATATAGTTATGTTTCGGAAGGGAACAAACATGAAATGAACAGAGTCGAAGTGCTAAAAATAAAAAATTCAGCAAAATTATTCGCCAAAAATTTTTTAAGTCGAAATTATTTTCGAATTTGCACTTAGACCTTTCGACTTATACCAGTTCCTCAAGCGTCACTATATGAACGTCATAATTGGTTTGACGATAGTTCGAGCTTAAGAAAATGGCATTTGAAAGGTTCACCAGCCGTGCTTTTGCGATTCTCAAAGTGTGTCACTATATTATAAAGTGATGTTTCTGAAGCGAACATGCAAATTGACCTGCAACGTGACCCGGTGTGCGCGATTTTAGGTATGCCACGTCGGTCCTATTATAGTTATCGTTTGAAGGGATATTTAGTCTAAAAATAAATTCTCCCAAAGAAAAATAATTCACAAAATTTTTTTTTATGTCTAAAAACAGTTCTTGAAGCCCCACTTAGACCTCGACTTATACCTGAAGTTCCTCTCTCACCCGGCGTCATCACTATATGACGTCATAATCGGTTTGACGATAGTTCGAGCTTAATAAAATGGCATTTGAACGCGTTCAGCCGCTTTTTTGATTCCCGTAAGGCGACACTATATTATAGTGACGTTTCGAAGGGAACCCAAAAACGACCTAAAGTGATCGCGCGACACTTTTTAGGTATAAACTATCGCTTCAACCCGATATAGTGACGTTTCGAAGGGAACTAATATATGTCGAAGGTCTAAGTATAAGTCGAAGGTCTAAGTGCTAAAAAATAAAAAATCTCAAAGAAAATTATTCACAAAAAATTTTTAAGTCGAAATTATTTTTCGGAATTTGCACTTAGACCTTCGACTTATACCAGTTCCCTAAGCGGCGCCTTATAAAACACGTCCGCTCAGCACCGCTTCCGAAATAAACTGACTCTTCTTCTTTGGAACTCGACACTATATTGTAGTGACGTTTCGAAGGGAACCCAAAAAAGACCTAATGTGATCGCGATTGATAATTTTCAATTTTTTTGGCGCAAATTTCAATCACAATCTTTAAAAAAATGTTTTTATAAATTTAATGACATTTTAGAAGATTTTTAAACTTTTTTAATATCGTGAGTTTTTAAAACGCCATTCAGCTATACGTAATGCTTTTTTTCATGAAGGGGTTGGGCGAACTCGCTGAATATTTTTTATGTAGACCTTGAAGCTAACCACGTCGGTCGAAGAGAATTCGCTTTCACTCTCAAAATACGTTTGATCGTTGTTTTGAGAATTTTTAACTTTTTCTCGGCGTTGTTTTCAACTCTTCGAGTGCGGAATTTGAGAAAACTCTTCCATCTCCATACCGTCTATCTATCTTGGAATATTTCATTAAATTATATTTTATATTTAAAATAAAAAGTGAATATAATTTTTAATTGATCTATAATAATTACGATAAATGAAAATAAAAGCTCATATATAATCTCGGTAATCGAATTTGTGGGGGCGACGGAGACGAAAACAGCAGCAGCAGCAGCAGCAGCAGCAGCAGCAGCAGAAGCAGCAGAGCGCAACAATTGCTCTCCTTGTAATCAACAGGCTCCAAAAAACGATGGAAAAAAAAGAGAGGATTTGATAACAAAATATTCAAATTTCGTACGAGGCGATAATTCGAGAAAGCGGCAAAAGATCCTTCGCTTGAAAGAAAACAATTGCGAAATTGATTTCAATAGCTTATTTCTTTCGAATAATTGGGGGTCGATAGAAAACCTCCCTAATAATTCTCACCGCGATGATATCAAATGGTTGTGTCTTTCTAAAGCCGAACGTCGAGAAAGGGTGAAAAGATTATGTCCTCTTTTTTACAGACACAATGAAAACACAGAAAAATTTATCTCCGCACACAAAATTCAAATTTTAAATTTAGCCGTAGAACGCTCATTACGTCATTTGCGAAAGAACAAAAAGGAGCGAGATTATTTTCCTTTTTCTGAGAACGATGAAGTATATTTCAACAATATTAAAGAAAGAGGCTATTTTAAAAGAGAAAAAAGCGACCTTGATAAATCTTATTGGAATGCTGACATATTTAAGTCGTCTTTTTCTAACGAAATTTACGATCAGGAAGAAAATAAAGATTCATCCCTATATTTAATAATTCCGTCGTCTTTAGAATCTAAGGGCGTCGCAGAATTTAATTTTAAATTCTTTACGGATGAGGATTACGAAAAATTGAGTGCGAAAGAAAAACAAAAGAGTATTCGGCTGAATAAAATTCCGATCACTTGGAGTCAAATTTTACAAAGTTGCGTTGAGGAAATTTCGACTACTTTTCGTTCAGGAAAACTTGATGACGAAGATATTGATTTATCGAATTTAATTTGGATTATGACTGGAGAAATGTTTGATGCATCAAATTGCGGGAGGAGCCAAAAAAGAAGTCGCGCCCAACGAAAGAGAAAAAATTATTTCCAGTTAAAAACAAGAGAAAATTACGGCGATTTGTTTCTTTATAACGCCGTTTTGTATTTGTTAAACCCGAGTTGCAAAATATTTTCCACTTCTCCCCTGAATTACTTTTCGCTCAAACTATTTTTTTTTCTTCGGTCGTACTACGTAAAACCAAATCGGTACGTCAACGAGTTAAAGGCATTCAATGAATCGTATACGGTTTGGCTGCTGAGAGACGACGTCCTTAAATGTTTATTCAAGCGCATGATCGCTAAAGAAGTGAATAACATTAGCAGTTACAAATCGCACGAAGATAATTTAGTAAAATGCCCAGCTTTTCCGTTAATGACTTCATCGATTTTCAACGTGTTAAAAAGGAAGCTAATCGCTTTAGATAACGCTCCTCAAAATTGTTTTAAAGAGGAAATGAGTCGGAAATGTTTAGTCGTTATCGAAATCTTCCTGGGTTTGGTATACGGTCTTAATTGGAAATGGATTAAAGATTTATCTTTTAACGAGGTTTTAAATTTGATTTTAGGAGTGCCTTCCGACGACAAATTACCCGCACCGCACGTCCTCGGACTCCCTTCATCGATCCTCTATTTATTGGGATGCGATCCCATTGAGTGTTACAGATTCAAGAGAAATTGCGACGATGATGAAATAGGTGAACGTTCAGATGAGAAATGGGAAAGTTTGCTCCATTACACGACGAGAAATAATAACGTAACAATAATACCAACGGCATTGCTTTTTCCTTCGATAAAGGATTATTTCCCTCGTTGACGGCGTTCTCTTCGAAATCACTCGCCGCGTCGTCGTCTTCGTCGTCCTCAATTTCAGAAAATTATCAAAACCTGAAATTAGCTTTTAAAGAAGCAAAAGTATCCTTACATCGGTTTAAAAATAAATTATTGCGAGAAAATGATCCGGAACTAATATTTCCTAAAATGGAACGAGCGAATAAAACGTCGTTCGATAATACTGTGATGTCTTTTTTCAGAATATACGCTCAACATTCGACGTTTAATTTGTTATCGTTTGTGAAGAAAACCGAAAACGGCGAGTTAAATTTTGTAACATAGGCGACATGGCGTTGATGGCATTTTTAAAACTGCGCGTTTTATCCAAAACTATAAATATGGAAAGTAAAGTGTGTTTCGTGAATGCTTCCAGAGAATTTAAAACTACTATTCAGGAAATCATCGCGCGAGATATTTCTGATCGCGAAATCCCCCACTTATCTTTGGAAGATGTCACTGAAGAATTCTCGCAACCTAAAAGAGCTAGATTAACGATGATAAGCAAATGCCAAAAAGCGCCGCCCTCCGAAAAGAAGAAGACGAATGCCAGGGAGTTTGATTCGACGGCGAAAACGGAGAGTGTTAGGGATTACAGATATAGAACTTTAGACATTTTGCAAAAATTAAATGACGATGGTTGGAATAAGGGTGAAAAATCTTTCAAGAGTGAGCGAAAAATGTCGAGTGAGGAATTTAAATACGATTCCAACATTCGCTCTAAGGACTTTCATCTAAATTTGCTAAGATTGACTTCATTGAAGTTTGTTCAGCAACGTACCCTTGGCATCGCGCACAGTCATTTTCACCGAGATTATGTTTTAGAAAACAATTTCGGTAAAAGAATAATAAGTAAGGTAAAGATATTTTTATTCGATTTCACTTATTTCTGGTATCTGTACTGCCTTGCGATTTTTCAATCTTCCTCCAACTGAGAACAGACGAGCAAATCGCCGAGACCAAAAAAATAAATATGCGTGGGCGCGTGGAGTGATTTATAGAAATTTTGAACGAAGATTCGAATAACGACATTTCAACGTGTTTCATTACGTGTACTTAATGATATAAGGCTGCTTGAAAGCAATATTTTCTATCGAGTAGTGGCACGCGAAAGCGTTTCACTGATGTTGTCGCGAAAACGCTGAAAGCTAAACATCCCAACGGAAATGGCTTTTACC
>JABUQX010087914.1:12500-26737 GCA_015478945.1 Trachelipus rathkii
ATATCTTGAGATTATACCTACTCGGTAAATAGTCATTAAATATGTATATTTATAGGAATAGTGTAATTTTTACTTGTTATCGAGCGGTATAATATATAATCGATAAAGAGTAACGGAAAAGAAGATAGATTAATAAATAATTGTAGAAAGTGTAAACTAAACTATTTATTTTTTTATATTATACGTAAAATAAAATAAAAATATAAATATTTCTACTTAAGGAAGTAATAACTGGACCCTTTCCTCCGATCATATAATTATCTATATTCACTATACATATATACCTCCATACGCTAACACCAAGAACAATTAATGAAAACAAAAAAAATAATTTCAATATTCGCCCCTATAAGAACAACTATTTATCAATGTATCATAAGAGGTTATACCTGCAATAATTTTTTTTTTATATTCATGATCTTCTCTTTTCCGTATACTACCCCTTATTTTCGAGTAGAGCTCTTTGTGCTAATTGTTATAACTTGGGATCCCAGAGAGATATTTCTAAGCTTTTATTTAAGTGAGAAATTCCGACATAAATTTTAGTCACATCAGTAAATCTATAGTTGTTAGAATATCTAATAAACCCAGAGTGCCTATACATTAATCTTCTTTATAACGACAACGTTCTACACCTAAAAGCCTAGATATGTAGGTGCGCTTATATTAATATATATTAAATTAATATATATTAATATATTATATTATAAATTATATAATATAAATATTTAATATTAATAATATTAATATAAATAAATATATCTTAATATATATTATTAAATATAATTATTTATATTAATATATATATATTAATATATTATATTATATATTAATATTATACTATATATTTATATTAGTGATGCGCAAGAATTCGTTCATTAATTTATTTCGGGCCTATATTAATGCGGATTGACGGATGTATTGATTTTAAATTATCCGCGATGCGGGATACGCGGGATGCGGATAGTTTGAGAGATAAATTAAGGAGTAAACTCAGGTGAAACTGTAGCGTATGAACTGCCTGCAATAAATGCACTAGTAATACTAACCGACCTACGTCACCACTTAGAATATATATATAATCATATACTAATATTATATATTATAATATATATATAATATATATATATATTATATAATATATATATATATATATTATATTAATATAATTACTTTAGAGTAAATAAAAAGTTTACTTACTAACGCACTCACTAACAATCGGAGAACGGAGAGCTCGGATCAAAAAAAATTCTCACAGGTAGCAGCTATGATACATAAATATAATGTTTCTAAATAGGTCGTAAAAATGAATTTTATTTTTTATTTTATTATTATTATTTTTATTTATTTTAACCTGTTCTATAGGGCGAAAATTAATATAATATATTAAATTAGATTGTAAAGGTATTAATATACGGCAATGTAGGGGGGCTCGAGCTCCGAGACGAGGGAGAACACAGGGGGAGGGACGTATTTCCTCATAACCTCGTAGAGGAGAAGGGGGCGGAGGAACTACCCGCGACTATACCCAAAATACCTATAAAGGCGGGGGTTCCGGAGATCACAGACCTACCCCGGAGTAGGGGGGATATATATTAAGTCTCTACCCCGTAGTTATCCCGATAGGCCGAAGAGACCCCGACTCCTGTATTGGTGGCGGTATAACTCATACTTGGGGTATTCTTTATATACATTTTCCTGTATAAAATACTTACCAGGAATTCCAAAAATTGTATTCCTTTTCTCAGTACTGTTGTCTAATTGTAGTTTATGAGATAATGTAATTTTTATTTTTATTCATTCAATATTTCAGACTCATACTCTAAAATTGATCTATTTATGTTTATCATATAGTATGAGCTACCTGTTGAAATATTTTTTTTTGAATTCCGATGCATCCCGATTCCTCAATGTATTGGTGAATTTATAATTAATTTATAACCCTAATTATAATATTTATTAATATATATGATTATATATATATAATATATATATATATATTATATATAATATATTATAGTATATATTTTAATAATATATCATCATATATAATATATAATTAATATATATATATATGATATTAATATAAATTCATATATATAATATATTATAATAATATAGTACATATATATATTATTAATAATATAAATAACTAGTTTTTTGCACTAAAAGTATATATTAAAAATAACAGTGTAACGTGATCGGTTCAATTTGATATCAGAAGAAGAAAAATGGGGAGGGAATACTTTAAACCTTTCTCCAAAACCTCCATCTTATGAAAAGAAGATTTTACAAGGAAATAATATACATACTTTTTGCACTAGTGTTGAAATTTAAATATCGCAAGGTTTTGCTAAAGCTACCCAACATGGAATTTTTCATGTCTTTTTTTCTGAGCGAGAGTCTGTTCTCTTATTTATCATTCATAATATTATAACGCTCAGATAATACTAGCTAAATATCATCTCTCACTTGAACACTTAGATTTAGGGGGGAACATAGGCGCAATAGTAATATTATTCTATTACAAGTTTACTCATCAAGCTTTGGGATAATAGTCTTTATTTATTGTACTTATAATACTTTACAAACCAAACTGATAGTGTATCATTACACATTTGATTATTCATAGTTACGTTTATTCTTGAGGTGATTAGTTATATATTCCAAATCGTTATTCCATCACTAACGATCTTTTGGTAATTATAGCGGTGTGTGATAATTCTTACATCACTTAACTCGGATACTGTAGAAATTTTTTTCAACAGTGAATCTGATTATTTAAATAATTATTTATGTATATAAGGTGTTGGTTCTGTATATATTCGATTATTATATTCCATTTAATGAGGGATTAGATACAGATATAATTAATTTAACATGTTGGACATTGAAGTTTTGTTCAACTGCAACAACTAAAGTAGAAGTACGATATATATAAACTTATTTGAGTATCTAATAAAATATAGTTAATATACAAAGAAATACGCGCCTTGCATGTATTTTAATACGGGAGCGATCATATAGGTAAGTTATTGAATATAATATGTAATGTAAGGTCATTAAATCTTCCAACAAGAACCAAAATGCGTTTCCTTACGCCCTAGTTTAATTATAATCTTCTTTCAGGTAGTTGTCTCGTTTTATTAGAGAACGAGATACATTCGCTCATTTTCACATGTGTAAGAAGATGTGGTCTCAAAAAGTGGTATCCTCACCTTAAGAAGATGTGGGATGTTATGATATATGGTATATAGTACAAAGAGTCGAGAGGGAGACGCGATAGCATGTAGGGGGGTCGCTGAGATTGTTTTTTTGTCCGAGAGTAGTTTTTCTACTGCCTCAAATATATTGGAGCTTTCATATTATAGCTTAAACCGTCAGTGTAATAACCGATTCTAAAGCCGTCATAATCTGTTATACAAGACCGGAGAAACAACGTACTTTTGGTGTGGAGCCTGAGTGAGTTTATATCGGTTGTCTGCTTAATAGTAGTGGAAGGCTTGTACTCAAAACACTAAGGAATCCTAACAGCTACTTAAAAGGAAAGAGGTTATGGAATGTGGTTAGTGAAAGAAAGAACAGGGTAAAAATTATAGACGAGTGAATATACTTGAGAGACAGTAGTCATACTTTTATTTGAATATAATGTATATGGTCTATATTATGTAGGAAAAAGTAATGGAATAAATAGTTCATTTGGTATAAGCCGGATGTATAAGTGGCGAGTCGATTGTTGCGAGACAAGTCCGACCGGTACTCGTGAGACACTGAACGCACAACAATGGATATTGAGTCAAGTAAACGAATATTTGAAAGGAGAGTAAAACATGTGAGTTTATGGCAGATAGGCGTAGAAATTACATACTAGTAGCCTGTTAATATAGGTAGTGGAATGGCGGGTTGATTTATGTGAAGGGTTATGGCTGTGGCCCACCCTGGTGAGCCATAATAGGGAGATGAACCCTTACATGACGATTAGTCAATAGTGAGGGTCCGTCCGCTGTCGCCTGATACGGCTCTTAGGGTTGGATGTTCTGTCATGCGACGAGTTCTCACTTTATTATGGTAAAATAGTAGGAGGCGGTAAGGCTGGGTCTTTCTTTCGTCATTTTGTCAATATTTTTTCTATACTGCTTATTTTATCTTTTCCGATGCATGAGTAACGCTCACCCTTACTGCCTAATCTTTGGGGAAAAAAAGGTAGATATACCTAAGAATAAAGAAGATATATATATTATATATATAATATATATTATATTAATATTAATATTATATATATATATATATATATATAATATATATAGTAAAGAGAGAGAGAGAGATGAGATAGTGAAGAGTAAGAAGAGAGAGAGAGATAGTAGTTAGAGCAATATACGTAATCTCACGTAGTCATCAACGAGTCTACACCTATATATATTATATATAGCGAACTCAATCTACAAAAAAAAAGCGTAAATAAAATGGACTTTCATATTTAAATTAATTAACCCAGCCAACATATAATATTTTTCTATACCCTATATAACTTACTCTTACATATTTGTAGGCTCAATTAAGACACATAACTAATAACTTAAAGAGTCAGGTAAGAAGATTAAATTATTATATAGATATCAATTTAAACATTTATATATAGATTAGACTGGAATATCTAGACCGTCAATATACATTATTATATTCTAATTTAATATAATTATTTAATATATTAATATATATATATATATAAGATATATATATATATTATATATATATATATTAATTATATATTAATATTATATATATATATATTTATTATATAATATATATATGTATATATATATATCATATATTAAAATAACTTATATATATTATTATATATATTATATATATATATATATATATATATATATTACTATATATATTATATATATATATTAGATTAATTATTAATATTAATACTATATATATATATATATATATATTAATATATAATCAATAAATATATATAAGTATAATTTTTTAATAATGATTATATTCTTTATTGAAAACAAAACGCGTATTTGTAGCACTATGAGAGAGACGTAGCACGTAGGAGTAGAGAGAGTCCCAACTGTTTACTACACTCACGTAAGTTCAAATCGACGAGTCGACCACTATAAGAGTGCGACTCAAGCTGACTTGAATCACCAGCGCCTTATAAGGAAATAATTTCCTTCCGCAAAACTTTCTCAGCCACAAGATTCAATAACTTATGAATCACTATATGCCCCTTATCAATATGTAATATTACTAAGTTGGTATCTTTGAGATTTTCCATTATTACGCAAGTATATGCACGCCATCATTCAAATTTCTTAAACGTATATATTACATAAATATCAACGTTCTACTACAACCTATATAATATCAGGTTAACCACTACTATAAACCAATAATATGATACCATACATAACCCATCACCAGCAGTTTGTGGTTGCGACCCTATTAATAAACTATATTTAATATATACTAATATTACTAATAATTTACAGATAACTATTAAAATATATTATATAATATATACTGAAAATATAATACTTATATATACACTACTATATAATATATATAATATATTAATATATATATATAAAAATATATACAACCTACTTAATTTATAATCCCTGTATAATAGATATATAAACGGATTATACCCAATATCCCCAGAAACACGCGATAGTGGTCTATAGGCGAACAACACTATGAAATAAAATATCTACATCATAGTGATAGAATTGAACTGAAGTATAAGTGGTTCTTGACATTTTTAATTTCATTCTGCCCACATTAAAGATTTTCTGAATTGTTTGTATTTTTTTTAAAATATCCCGTAGTGTCGAGATCGCCGATGCCGGATGTTCTCGAATAATATATTATCAGCCACTAGGAGTGTATACTCATCTATATACATTAATTCACTCACATTATATACTAACGATTTTCATCCATTCTATAGGTAGTTAAAGGTTAATACCATTAATAATATATAAATTAATAACTTTAAATATATAATTAGGTTACGAAGTGACATATTACCTATTGTACCATTTTCTTCTTCTTTAACACTATTATATATAAATATAAAATTTGAATACCTATTAGAAATATTTAAACTATGGACTAACTAATTAAAATCAACTTATAACAATACTTCTATAATAAGTTCTAACACGGACATATAGGTTACTTACGCGTTCATCTACACTAACGTAGGAGGGCACGAAGCTGAGGAACCATCTATCGATATTTTCTTAACAACACTTTATTTTCCAATACTTATTCAAAAATCTTTAGATTTTTCTTTACTCCTTCAAGCAGATTCTGTTTAGATCTTTATTTTCTAGTTTTCTTTATTTTGTTTTTATATCATCATTCTATTCTCAGATTGGGGTGAGGTGCATAACCTTATCCTAATAGGGCTGAGAAATTAATATATATATAACATTATTATTTGTAAAAAAATGGAGTATACACGGCCCAATTTAGTAGCTAAGTAGGCTTCCGATATAGTAAGCCCGCACGGGGAAACACTACCAGAGGAGAGGGGTAGTATACGATTTTTACCATACTTCCTAGGTGAGGCAGGGCCGGAGGAACCCCCGCCGACATACCGACAAATAACCCAAAGCGGGGGTTCGGAGAACCAGACTCCTCCCCGGAGGGGGGGAATATAGTCCTACCCGTAGTTCCCTGGGAATGGCCGAGAGACCCCGACTGCCCTGATATCGGTGCGGTATCCCTTGGGGTATTCTTTAATTACATTTTCCCTACTAAAATTTACCAGGATACCAAAAATGTATTCCCTTTTCGCTGTAAGCTATTGGTAATGTTCTTAGGGATACGCATTTATTTTTTTTTCATTTCGACCCTAAATAATGTCTATTTTATGGTAATCATTAGAGGCTAAACCGTGTTTGAATATATAATTTTCTTATCCTGTTAATTTCGACTCTTACCACTGTCTTCTGTCATTTCGTGAGGTCGACTAGCTAAGTAACTTATTACACGCTATATAAATTATATATATATTATATTATAATCATATATATATATATAATTATTTATGCCCTTTTATATCCTAATAAATATATCTAATTCTACATTATACAACCTATCATATATCTCCTGTACTTTCTTTCTCTCAACATTTTATTCCTCTGATATTCCATGTACCTATGTATATCTATATATATACATACGATTCATCGATTTATTATGTAAAAATTATAATTAAAGTTAGATATAAAAGGTCGTATGTTTATAACTGAGTCATAATAAGTTCTATACAAATACTATATGACAATTATATTTAAATCTTAAGTATACTTATCATACTTACTAATATTTACGAAGGGGTACTCCATGTACCATTATATGGCTAATTTCGGAAGTTTTTGGGCCACCAATCAATTAAAATTACCCATTCCTAGGGTGCGGGACCCGGTTAGGCAAGAAATCCCACCAGACCATTAATAGGTTACCCAGCCCCAACCAAACCTCCCTTTTCCAAAACCTCCCGGCCCTTTATGAGAAGGAGATTTTACAGTGGATTATATACTTTTTGCCAACTAAAGGTCGTCGAGAAAAGATTTAAAATATAGCGAAGGTCTGTGCTTGAGCAAACATCAATTTTTCTGTAACCTCCTTTTTGCTAGAAGTCCTGTTTCTCTTTTCATCTATATACATTTAACCAGTAATTGCTCATACTCTCTCACTTGGAACACTAAGTTGGGCGGAACAGGACCAAGTATTTCCGTGCAAGTTAACTCAAGCTTGGGAATCGTTTTGTCTTTGAACTTTTCAACCAAACTGATTAGGATCAATCATTTGTATCTGTTCGTTTTTCTTGGTGATAGTTTTCAATCGTTTCCCACTAATCTTTTTGGTAATGCGTGTGTTCTTCATCACTACTGGACTGACTGTAGAATTTTTTTTCAGGAATCTGTTATTGATTTATCTTGTAGAAGGTGTTGGGTTCTGTAGATTTCGTTTTTTTCCTTTAAATGGCTGGCGAATTATTAGACTGTTTGGATTGAAGTTTTCAAACTGCAACACAAAGTGACTGACGCGATTTAACTTTGTCTAATATTGTTATTCAACAAAAAACTGCCTTTTTAAACCGGGGATCTAAAGTAAGTTGATAAGTATGAGGTCATTAATTTCCACAGAAACCAAAGCGTTTTTCTAGCCCCTAGTTTAATTAAAATTTTTCATTCTTCTTTAAAAAACCGTCATCATTCATTTGAAGATGTTTTCAAAATGACTCCTTTAGCATTGAGATAAAATGGTATTACAAGTCGGGACAAGCCGCCTGTAGAGGCGCCTGATTTTTTTTTTGTCAATCCTTCTTATGCTAACGAAATGGTTTCAATAGCTTGAAATGCCAGTGTAATGATGAAATGTCATTGATTCCCACATTAGTCAAGAATTGTTATGCGTTATGCTCAAAATCTTCATCGAGATACTCGCTTAAGTATTATGTTAAATAAACCCAATTTTATTTTCACGACATATAGATGAGTGCACTATTGACAATAGCATGTTGGAATATTCTATCGAATTTGTGATAAAGTAAAGAGTATGGAATATCAATAGATTTTGCCTTTCTCGCCCCCCATTTTTGAATTGCCCTTCCACCCTCCATTTTCATTTTCTTTTCCAAGTATTAAAGTAATTTCTTTATTATTAAAATTCTACACCTCACCTGACAAACCAAGATCCTGCAACATCCCCGCAGGGCAAAGCGCGGATACGGATGCGGATTGCGGATTTTTGATAATGTGCGGATGCTCCGCGGACCGCGGAACGCGATGCGGATTTAACCACACCGCACTATCCAATTATCACTAATTAATATATATATATTATATAATATATTATATATATATATATATCACAATATGATAGCAAAGTCTTCTAAGTAAAATTATGAATAGAATTATAGGTATATATATTCACAGATATAGTGAATAACGTAATGTATATTATATTAATACATATTTATTATTATTATAACCTATATGAGTATAATAATAATAATAGAATGTAGACTAAATTCAGAACCACAAACTATTAAAATTAATCTAATAAGTTGATATATAAAATAATAATAATATAATAAATAATAATAAATAATAATAATATAATAATAATAATTAATAATAATAATAATAAATTAATTAGATAATTTGAAATAATTTTGTGATGAAATAATAATAATAAATAATGATATAATAATATAAGAATAATAATAATTAGAATAGTTAATATAAGAATAATATATAATAATAAATATAATATTAATAAAATATAATAATAATATATAATAATAATATTATAATAAAATATTATTATTATTATTATTAATAATATAAGTATTATTGAATTATTATTATTGTTTATTGATTATTTATTTATTATTATTATTATTAGTATATTTATTTTATTCTCTATTATTATTATTATTATTCATTATTATTATTAATTATTTTATTAATTATTATTGATTATTATATTTTATTATTTATCATGTATTTCAAGAAAATTTAGATTTCAGCCCGTCAATTTTAAGTACTTTTTTACAAAGTTTTTCTTGGAGAATCATAAGATCACTGTTTTCTAAGTGAGGGTTTTTATTGTATCTACAGAAGAAAATTTTATTAAGGACTATTCGCAGAGAATAAAAAAGAGTTAAAACTTTTTGACTTTAATATTATACGGACAGGGAAAATCCAATATTTCCACACAACGGTTAACTACTAATTATTTATAAATGCAGCTTACAAAAATAATTATTATAAAATAATAGAAAAATCGAGAAAATTCTTTTAGACATTAAAATTTGTGAAGTATTTAAAAAATAATTTTTGATGAAAATTCAAAAAAAAAAAAGGCTTACAAGCATTGTTTTGCAAAATACAAAGTATAATCATGGCATAGCTAGGTTGCTGACCCCGTGCAACCGGCCGGCAAATATTCAAAAACACATTCCCAAGGGCATGTCATATCATTTCATTAAATTTTCAAATTGATGTCCGGCGTTAAGTATTTCTAATAGAAAGAGATTCTGCTATACGAAGAGTTAGTTGAAAATTGACCCAAACTTGAAATAAAATTTAAACAGCTAAGCAATTTCAACTGTAAGGACAGGGGATAGTCGAATCCGTCGTGGTAATGGCTCATTCCCATTTTGTACTTGGTAAATTATAATTGTGTGTGCATAATTCGGATGTGGCTTAAAGTTGTTAGTTCTGTGTATAGGACCCACATAAGAGGAATGTACTCCCTACTTCATTGCAATTTAAATTGATACTACAACACAGCTTCCTGTATCCTCTCAGAACAATGACCACGGTGTTATCTCAAAAATATATGAGGACACTACGTCCCTCGGTTGTCAGTAGCCCTTCTAACAGTTTACTCACTTTTTCTGACTAAACATGTTCCTTTGATCAAATCAGTGTTTAAATTTCGTTCTTCTCTCTTTAGAAAAATTTGTCAAATTTAAATGTGACTGTTAAAATGGGAAGACCTTTATCCTCAATCCATTTCTTCGACCGATAAAAGAAAATGGTTTTTTGATGAACCAACTAAATTTATCTTTTTAATTTTTTTTTGGGAAACCAAAAAGAAAAACTGTTTTTCGCCTTTTGGAGGGGGGGGGAGAAGAGGGGAAAAAGATTAATAATTTTGATGAATTTTTGAATTGCAACAAAAAAGGCAAATAAAATCTTTAAATATTCAGATATTTCATGTTTTTTTTCACGTATAAATTATTCTTCTATTGTGTGGAATAAATTTTCATTTAGGACCACTTTAATTTCAGAATTTAATTTTCTACAAGATTCCTTTTTGAAAAATTGTTTAAAAATTATTTTCTTAAATATTTAAAATAAAAACATCAATCACGTGTGACAAGTACCACACCGTGCATTACAAGATCAGTTCACAAAAGGCACCATTTAAATAAAACGTGATCTCATTAAAGGGTTTGGTATTGTATGCTTTTTTGGCCTAATATGTAATTAGGAAGCAAAAAGATAATTTGCTTTTTTTTAATGATTTTTTTTGTGATCTCATGTAACTAACCCCTAAACTGCTTTACCAAACGCAATTATACAGTTGAACATATTATTTCTTTTTTCAAAGGGCAACAAAAAATATTTATCTCAAATTTTAGAAAGAAGATATACAATTTCCAGTTAATATAATACATATATATATTATATATATATACTACTATAAATTATATATATAATAATATAAATTAAAATATAAATAATATAAATAAAAAATAATATAATTATATATAAAGTTATATATAATATAATAATTAAAATATAATTACATATATTTTTAAACATTTAACTATAATAAAAATATATATTATATAGTTTATATATAATAATATAATATATATATATATATATATATATATATATTATATATATATATAAATATATATTATATCAATTATATATAATTATATATATATATATTTATATAATATTATTATATAAAATATAATATATATATATTAATTATATAGAATAATTATAATATATATATATATATATATATTATATATTAATATATATAATATTTATAAATTATATATATAATAATATATTATATTATTATATAATATAATATAGGGGTCCAAGCACATCCCTTTCATGGATTTTAAATAAATAACGAGTTTCAAATCAAAGCAGTGATATTGAGAAGCAGCAGATTAGAAAACTGTTCCGAGGTGGCCTCCTTTTTCTGGGTAGGTGGATCGGACTTAGTGGTTGAGAGAGCCTAACATTGTCTAACTGCGACGCGTTGCTGTTGTCGATGGTTCGAGTCCCGGCGCGAGTGATGAGAAATTTTTTTATTCTTTCTTATTATCGCAAATTTGGCACAACAAAGCATGTTGTGACCCAATTTCGCGCGGCGTTGCTTTAACTTTGGTTGGTTGACCTCCTGTACCATCAAGAGCACCCAAGCAAAAAGGCACATGTAGCCCCAGTACAGGTTCCAACCAACCAAATCTTCCCTGTCCGATTTAAAATAAGTACCATATGAAGTTCAAAACAAAGGCAGTGGGTATTCGGAAAGCTAGAAAGATATTAAGAAAACTGTTCCGAATTCTATTTTTCTGGGGAGGCGGATCGGACTAGTGGTAGAGCTTCCTGGACAATGTCTAACACGGCCACGCTGTTGTCGATGGTTCGAGTCCTGGCGGCGAGTGAAATTTTTCTTTGTCTTATTTTTGCAAATTTGTTGCAACAAAGCAATGTTTTGTGCCCATTTGCGGAGTTCTTTTTGACTTTGACTGGTTGTTCTTGTTACCTACAATCCTCCATTATATTAATATATATATATATATATAATATATATATATCATTATATATTATATATTATAACCAATATAATATATAATATATATATATATAAATATTATATATATAATATAACTACCAGAAACCAAGCAAGATGCCATTAGCATCTCAAGTCAGGTGTTCAATACCACCTCCTGTCCACATTAATAAGTAATATTGATTTCCAAAAACGTGATTTCGAAGTCAATATATAAGAAAAAATTGTTCAGAGCCGAGAATTGCCATCTTTTCCTGGGAGGTGGAATCGAACAAGTGGACAAGAGCTTTCCTGTACATATGTCTAACCGGCGAACGCGATTGTCGAAGGTTCGAGGTCCTGGGCGAAGTGAAATTTATATTCGTCTAAATTATTGCAGAATATTTTGCCGCAACAAAGGCATGTAATAAAGATATCAGGCGTTCCTCCTTGGCTTTGGTTTTGGTGGTAATTTTAGCCCAGGAGCACCAAGCAGAATGCCATGTAGCACAAATCAATAGATCAGTTTTCCAACCACCTTACCGTCGATTTAAATAAGTTTCTTATTATATGTTTCAAAAGCAGTGGATATCGGAGGTAGCAAGTAATTAAGAAACTGTTCCGATATTGTCTTCTTTCTGGAAAGGGCGGATCGGACTGTGGTAGAGCTCTTCCTGTACATTGTCTAACGGCGAGGCTGTTGTTGATGGGATGGTTCGAGTCCTTGCGCGAGTGAATTTTTTTTTCTTACTCCTATTAATTGCAAAATGTTTGTCACGCAACAAGCATGTTTGTGCCCATTTCGGCGACTACCCTTGAAACTTTGGTTGGTTGCTTCCTGTAACCAGAGCATCGCAAGCAGAAATGCCAATGTAGCCACAGCAGGTTTTACCCAACCACCCTACCTGTCGATTTAATAGCACCGAGTTTCAAAGCAGTGATATCGAGCAGGAAAATTAGAAATCTGTTCGAGATCATTTACATCTGGGAAGGCAGATAATTAAATTAAATACTAATTTCATTTTTATAAAAAAAATTTATAACAATCCAGAGAAGATAATAAAAACATTTTCTAAATTGTTAAAATTCGTGACATCAACTTATTAGAGCATTATCCTATCCTTATTATGCTTATTAGCATTTGAAATTTTGCTTTTTCACGTGGTATGGCTTGAGAGAGGTATGACGTATGATTCATCTATGACCTTGAGGATATTTATTGGCTATTTTCAAAAAGATTTACCGCCTTTCCTCCCTGAAGATATTCTATTATATATATATATAATATATAATTATAATATAATAATATAGATATTATATATATATAATATATATATAATATATAATAATATATATATATAATATATAATATATATATATAATATATCTATATAATATATATATTTATATATATATATTATTATATTATTATATATATATAATATATATATATATATATATATATAATATATATATAATTTATATTATAACATATTATATATATATATATATAATTATATAATATAATATATTATATATATATATATATATATAATATATTTATTTATATATATATATATATATATATATATTCCCCACGCAAACGTAAACAATTATTTTATTCAGACTCTCGGCTCCGGCTTAAGGTTTCCAAACATTTGAAAATTGATGAGACACTGCTTTTTGGTAATATATGTTTCACCTAAAAATATTTTCTTGAAAAAAATTTAAACCCAAATCTAACTGGCTTCCGGAATCCGGATCCGGACCAAAGGTTTCTGCACTATTTTTAAAAAATAGTTTCACTATTTCATAAAATTAATAATTTTTTCAAATTAAAAAATATTTTTCTCCGAAAAAATTTTCAATACGGCTCC
>JABUQX010087915.1:0-2500 GCA_015478945.1 Trachelipus rathkii
ACAAAGGAGGTTAAAAGATTCAGAATAAGAGCTAAATGTTGCATTAGAAATTTAATAAATGACTAAAAGAAAACTAGAAGATAATATTAAAAGAACTTTATTTTTTGCTTTTCATTTGGCTCTCAAGGGAAGAATAAAAAGATCATTTTCTAATTATTCATTTCTTTCATTTCATTTCTTGTTTTTTTTTCTATTTTTTTTTTTTTTTTTTTTTTTTTTTTTCCCAATTATTCATTCCAGACATCAATGTACAAACTCTATTACGTATTTCCTAATTTAATCTAATTTGTCTTTGATGTAATTTTCTCTCTTACCAAATACTATTTTCTTTCTTCCAAAAAATTTGAAACTCTTTCGATTGACTTTTATTGAAATGTTATCGGTAATTTTTCTTGATCAAAATATGATGCAAGAAAAAGAATTACAAAATATGAAATTAGTTTGAATGACTAATCTTATTCACAAAAATTGTTCCTACAATACTGTAATTATTGAAATAGAAGTTGAAAATATTTTTAATATAGACAATCTTATTTAAGCTCAAGATTCTCTTGCTTCTTACTCTTCTTATTATTTATTAGACAATCTTATTTAAACTCTAGATTCTCTTGCATCTTATTCATCCAAGAATTGCTCTAAACATGTCTTATCTAACACTAATAGCTCCTTTTCCTTGGAAAATGCAATATCTTTCTTGTTCATCTTTTTCCAGCTCTTTCCAGCATCTTAGAAAGGAAAATGTATGAGCCCTAACATTGCTTCTTCCTCTTTCTAGCATCTAATTTCATCCGACGGTTGCACAGCTCACAGCTCACCGCTAACAGCTCACAGCTCATAGCTCATAGCTCACAGCTACCAGGTCACAGCTCCCAGCACACATCTCATAGTTCACAGCTCCCAGCACACACCTCATAGTTCACAGCTCACAACTCACAGCTCATAGTTCACAGCTCACAGCTCATACCAATGCGTCTAACTCCATTTCGATGATTCAGAAGGTATTTCTCCTAATTTATTTATGTCCAATATTACAACTTCTTTTAAAGATGTGATGTCTGTTCTCTCTCTCTCTCTCTCTGTTCTCTCTCTCTCTCTCTCTCTCTCTCTCTCTCTCTCTCTCTCTCTCTCTCTCTCTCTCTCTCTCTCTCTCTCTCTCTCTCTCTCTCTCTTCTTCCTCTCTCTCTCTCTCTCTCTCTCTCTCTCTGATCTTATTAATAAGGCTTTATGCTATTTTTTCCTTTGGTGTTTAAACCTTGTGATTTTGAACTTCCTCGCCTTGATTGACTTTTTATTCTATGCTTATCAACTTCAATCTTTCCTCTTGCAGGAACTGTGTACTCATTCAACCTGTTCTGAAAACGGAGGGCCCCACTCAATCTTCTACTTTGCCCCCCCCCCCTTGATAAAGGGACGTGTCCGTGAGTGGTAACAGCTTAGAAGAGAAGAGAAGAGAAGAGAAGAGAAGAGAAGAGAAGAGAAGAGAAGAGAAGAGAAGAGAAGAGAAGAGAAGAGAAGAGAAGAGAAGAGAAGAGAAGAGAAGAGAAGAGAAGAGAAGAGAAGAGAAGAGAAGAGAAGAGAAGAGAAGAGAAGAGAAGAGAAGAGAAGAGAAGAGAAGAGAAGAGAAGAGAAGAGAAGAGAAGAGAAGAGAAGAGAAGAGAAGAGAAGAGAAGAGAAGAGAAGAGAAGAGAAGAGAAGAGAAGAGAAGAGAAGAGAAGAGAAGAGAAGAGAAGAGAAGAGAAGAGAAGAGAAGAGAAGAGAAGAGAAGAGAAGAGAAGAGAAGAGAAGAGAAGAGAAGAGAAGAGAAGAGAAGAGAAGAGAAGAGGAGAGAAGAGAAGAGAAGAGAAGAGAAGAGAAGAGAAGAGAAGAGAAGAGAAGAGAAGAGAAGAGAAGAGAAGAGAAGAGAAGAGAAGAGAAGAGAAGAGAAGAGAAGAGAAGAGAAGAGAAGAGAAGAGAAGAGAAGAGAAGAGAAGAGAAGAGAAGAGAAGAGAAGAGAAGAGAAGAGATATAAAGAGGAAGAGTAGGAAAAAGATGGAAATGTAGAAAGAGGGTAAGAACCATAGAAAAACAGAAAGATAGACAGACAGGCAGACAGAGAGAGAGAGAGAGACTTACAGATAGACAGAAGGAAATGCAGTGGAGAGAGAGAGAGAGAGAGAGAGAGAGAGAGAGAGAGAGAGAGAGAGAGAGAGAGAGAGAGAGAGAGAGACAGACAGACAGGCAGAGAGAGAGACAGGCAGAGAGAGAGAGAGAGAGAGAGAGAGAGAGAGAGAGAGAGAGAGAGAGAGAGAGAGAGAGAGAGAGAGAGAGAGAGAGAGAGAGAGAGAGAGAGAGAGAGAGAGAGAGAGAGAGAGAGAGAGAGAGAGAGAGAGAGAGAGACCCATTAAAGAAATGTACCAAATCGAATCATCGAAATTTAAGTAGACAGAAAATTTTTGTCACTTTTACGAAAGGAAAATAAATATAATTAAATGTCGAAAATTTATCTCTCCGACAGATCAAT
>JABUQX010087915.1:5000-7500 GCA_015478945.1 Trachelipus rathkii
ATATATATATATATATATATATATATATATATATATATATATATATATATATATATATATATATATATATATATATATATATATATATATATATATATATAAATATATATATATAAATATATATATATATATATATATATATATATATATATATATATATATATATATATATATAAATACTTTCATTTCTTCTCATCCCTGACCACTCCATCACGGGAGACGCCGCACAGCGTCTAGGTACCCCGCCGACGCCACCGGCCTCCTCCAGAGATCCTCCAGGAATGAAGTGTTCCAGATTGTTCTGGGTTGAGAGTTAGATAGACAGGAGAGAAAAATGTGAGATGTGTCCTCCGGGACCTGGTTACAGTTTTGGCAAATGCTTGTGGTGGTTTGGTTGAGGTTGAATCTGTGTTTGTAATATTGTAAGTAAGGGTGGTGGCCGCATCTTAACTTGGCCAAGGATGATTGACTGGTTCTTGGTAGTGAGTTGAATTTTGGTGCTGTTTCTTGTGGGTGTTTGTTTTAAAATGTTATTTTGTTGTCTGCGTCTTAGGTAGTTTTCTGTTAGTGTCACGTGGATTTGTATACTGCATGATGTGTTGTTTGGTAAAGGTGGATTTTTTTTCAGAATTTGTAATATAGAGCTGGTGAAGAAGGACGTTGTTTGAGTATGTGGTGGATGAGGTTAAATAGGGTATTGTGGCAATGGTGTTGGAATGTTTGAGTTTTGGTGAAGAATTGTGTGCCTATCATATCCATCCAGGTGTGTGCTATGGGTATTTTTTTTCTTCGTGTAGGTGTTGTTGTGGTGTTGTTGATGTGCATCCTGTTATGATTATTGGTGCTTTGTTTTGTGTCGCTTAGAGTTTCTTTATGTTGTTTTTAAGTTGGAGAGTCAGAATAGAGTCGGACGATGTATTGTTTGTATATGGTGATGTCTGTTTATTGTTTGTAAAGTCTGTGCCAGCGGATAGTTCTTTATATGTTCAGTTTCTTGTTTGCAGATGAAATTATGTTGTGTGTGTTTTGTGAAGTGGGATGAGTGCCGAATGTTACACTGAGGGTTTTTACGAATCAGTTGCGCGTATAGCAATGTTTTTAAGTAGATTGGGGGATTGTTGTGCCGTCGCGGCTGGTGGTGATTAAGGTGATTGGTGATTTGTTTGGGGAGACAGACATTCTATTTTCTGTTATGTTTAGGTAGTGTATCGAATGCTTTGCTGATGTTGATTGCTAAGATTATTGTTTTGTGAGTGGGTTTTGAGTTTAGGACGTTAATTGTGGGTTGAATAATGTTTATGAGTGCGATTGTAGTTGAATGGTTTTGTTTGATCATTCAACAATATTAGGAATTTGTGATTGATGATGTGTGGCGTCATTTTGCTTAGTATGGGTTTATTCTAATAGTTTGCATAGTGTTGATAATAGAGACATGGGGCGATATGATGAAGGGTCAGAGGGGTCTTTTTCTGGTTTTAATTTGGGTATAATGATAGCTTTTTCCAGATAGGGGGAATTGAAGTTTAGGCTAATGGAGATGTTATATATTTGTGTTAATTGTGTTAAAGCTGTGTTCCCTAGGTGTTTAAGGTGTTTGTTTGAAATATTATCTGGGCCTGTTGCAGGTGAGTTTTTAAGTGTCTTTGTTATGTTTTCTAGGTCGGTTGTGATTAGTTCTATTGTTGGGTCGTGGTTTAGTTTTATTTTCTTTAGAGCTTTGATGATTTTCCTCTTTTGAGGGTGTGTGGGTTTTTGACTCTGCTTTGCAAAGTGAGTTGCGAGAATGTTTGCGTGTTTTTTGATGGATTGGGGGTTTTGTGTGTTTGGGTTTTTGATGGATTCGTGAGTGTGTGTTTGTTGGTTGGTTGAGTTTTCAGTGTATTTATTGTTTTCCACATTCCGTTGTTATTCGTGTTGGATGTTCTTGGTGAGGAAGGTTTGGAAGTTGTTTGAAGAATGTGTGTTTGTTAAGTTTATGATTTGGGTGTTTAGGGCGTTAATCTGTGTTGTCGTTTGGAGTGATGTGGGTATTATTTTTCTGAGTGAGTTGCGTTGTTTGATTAGTTGTTCTATTTCAGGTGTTAGGGTTGGGTTGTATTTTTTTATGTATCCTCTGGGGATGGCTTTGTTAGCTGCTTTTTGAATTAGAGAAGTGAAATTTTGTATGGCTTTGTTGAGTGTTGATGTGTTTGTGATATTTAGGGGATGTATGTTGTTTTCTATATAGTTGGTGAATTGTGTCCAGTCTGCTTTTTTGTAGTTTGTGTATGTTTTTCTGAGTGGGTAGTTTGGTTTGTTGACATTTTGGTATTTTATGATGATGGGAAGGTGGTCGGAGTTTAGATCGGTTTGTGTTGACCAGTGGAGTTTGGTATGTAAGTTTGGTGAGCATAGTGTTATGTCTGGTGATGTGTAAGTTTGGTTGATTTATTTGGGGTGGAATTCTGGTGTGGCTGTTTGTGTTGTTTAGAATGTTTAAATTTTCGAGGTTAGATATGAT
>JABUQX010087915.1:22500-25000 GCA_015478945.1 Trachelipus rathkii
CAACACACTAAGTAACAACCAAAAACAAAACCACCTACGCACCCAATACACAACAACAAAAATAACACCACCTAAAAACCCCACACACAAAAAAATAACATCTAAAACGTAACACCCCTCACACATACAAACGTCCAAAACTACACACACAAACAAAACCCAAAAAGCACCAACTCCAAAACAAATACAAAATAAAAAACACCAACAAAAACACACACACCCCCACAAAACAAATAACAAAAACAGTATAAGAGAGGAAAAAAATAATGTCAAAAAAATAGATCAAAAAAAATCGCGAAAAGAACTAATTGTTTTAAAGAAAACAGCAAAACATAGTAAAGTTTTTAAAAAATTATTGATTAATTTTAAATATAAATAACAATAAATAAACTAAATAAATAAATAAATAAATAACTTTTAACATAAATATAAATATAAAGAATAATAGAAACGTAAAAGAAAATACATAAGAAAGGAAATGTTTAGATACAATAGGGGAAATTTATAGCCGTCTTTGGTTGACGTTCAGGAAGGGTTACACATCTGCTTGACAGCAAAGAAATAACAGTCATGTGATCAGAAGTTAGTACGATGATTGCCAGTCTCGTGTTTCAAGTAAAGTGTCTATAATTATTGTGTGTGTGGTGTGTGTGTGTGTGTGTTGTGTGTGTGTGTGTGTGGTGTATGTTATGTTAGGATTGTTATGTTCATATACATATATAGTTTTATATAATAATAAAATATAATAATAATAAAATAATAATAATAAATAATAATAATAATAATAATAACTAATAATATAATAATTAATAATATAATATATATAATAAATAATATGGGTATAGGTTAAGTTTTTGCTGAGTATTGTTAGGGTTTGCCGAGAATTTTGCTAATGTATACGTTTATTCATAGTTCCAAATGTTAATGTTGATATGAGTTGCATTTTGATGAAGGTAGTGTCAATTCATAGTTCAAGATCGTTGGTATCTTTGATAGATAGTTATTTTGGTTAAGATTTTGTTAGATATATTGCTTTGCTGTTGCTGGTAATGCTGAAAAGTTGGGATTACATTGGTTTTGTATGTGTTGTTAGCTACTTCACCTTTGATAAGTATCGAACTTTGTGAATGTTAGCAGATTATCCATACGTGAGGTATGTTAGGTTTGTCGTTGTACATTATTTCTTAGTTCATGTTATGTTTTGTTGCTTATTAATGTAAAAAATTTGTTACGTTAGAATTATATTCGTGTCTGTATAATAATTAGACAAGGTTATGAGAAATTTTTTTAAAAATATTACAATGTTAAATGTAAAATTAACATTGTTATCTGTTAGAGTTATGCTTGACAAAGTGTGAATAGGTTTACGTTTTTGTATGTTTATGTTAGTTACTTTACTGTTGTTAAGTGTGGAACTTTGGTAATGTTAGCTGTTTATTCGTGTCTTAAGGTATGCTAGGTTTTGCTGTTGTACATTATAATTCTTAGTTCAGGGGATGTTATGTTAGCTTTAATAATAGGAAAACTATGCGTTACGTTAGCATATTTCGTTGTCAGTGTATAAAGAACTTTATTTTTATGTTATGCTTATACAAAATATGACTTGAATCAATAGATCAAAAGATAAATAGATCAATAGATCACGAATGGGTAGGAGGATAGAGTGGTGTTTTGATTACTGATTTACTGATTTACTGCTTTAAAGTATGTAAAAATGATAAAATTTTTAAGTTATTCAAACGTAAAGAATAAATTTTTTAACGTAAAAAACATAATGTTTAAGCAATAAAAAATTATTTTATAGTAAAAACATAAATCGTTTAAAGAAAACAAGGCAAAAATAAAGTAAAGTTTTTAAAAAAAAAATATATAGATTATTTTAAATAATAAATAACAATAAATAAACTAAAAATAAATAAATAAATAAATAACTTTTAACAAAATATATATATAAGATAAAGAACTAAAAGAAAATACATAACAAAACGAAATGTTTATATTAAACATGTGAAAAATGTAAATGTCTTCCAGTGACGTTTAGAAAATGTTACACATCTGCTTCACATCATAGAAATAGCAGTCATGTGATCAGTAAGTTAGTACGATGATTGCCAGTCTCGTGTTTCAAGTAAAGTGTCTATAATTATTGTGTGTGTGTGTGTGTTGTGCTGTGGTGTGTGTGTGTGTGTGTGTGTGGGTGTGTGTGTGTATGATATGTTAGGTTTGTTATGTTCATATACATATATATATAATATAATATAATAAAAATAATATATAATAATAATAAAATAATAATAATATAGTAATAATATAATAATAATAATAATAATAAAATATAATAATAATAATAATAATAATAAGTAATAATAATAATATACTATGTTTAGAAAAACATATGTTAAGTAAGGACAAAAGGGGAACAAGGTAATAAATCTATTACCCTTCTCATGTGTCAAAAGTTATTGGGAACATAGTAATAAATCTCGTTACTCTTCTCATG
>JABUQX010087915.1:30000-36153 GCA_015478945.1 Trachelipus rathkii
TTGTTAATAACATTCATTCGATTAATCGTTGTAGTTACAGTGAATATTGACCGGGACTGGAATCCTGGAAATCCTGGAATCCTGGAAGGATTCCAGGAACCTGGAAACTGGAAAGTGACTTCCTGGAAACTGGAAATGACTCCTGAAACCCCCAAAAAAAAAAAAAAAAAAAAAAAAAAAAAAAAAAAAAAAAAAAAAAAAAAAAAAAAAAAAAAAAAAAAAAAAAAAAAAAATAAAAATAAAAAATTAAAATTAAAAAAAAATTAAAAATAAAATTAAAATAAAATTAAAATATTAAAATTAAAATAAAATTAAAATATTATTAAATAATAAATAAATAATAAATAGTTTGCGCGATGGTATCTATTTCCGGTTGCCTGTTTGTGCCGCCGCAGACTCCGTCTGCCTGGAATCGAGGTTCCGGACGAGTGCACCCCTTCGGAGAAGGGGTGCTGGTTCCTTCCAGATAGAAGGATCTTAGAAGGATGAAATGCACGGAGTGCGTAAGAGAAGACGGAGGAAGGAGGAAGGAGGAATGAGGAAGGAGGAAGAAGGAGGAAGGAGGAAGAATGGTGTTTGGAACCCTCCGGAGGGGGTCCCCACTAAAAAAAAGAAGTAGAAATGCACGGAGTGCATAAGAGAAGACGGAGGAAGAAGGAGGAATAAGGAAGAAGGAGGAATGAGGAAGGAGGAAGAATGAGGAAGGAGGAAGAATGGTGTTTGGAACCCTCCGGAGGAGGGTCCCTAACTGAAATAAAAGAAGTTTAAATGCACGGAGTGCATAAGAGAAGAAGAAGAATGCACGGAGTGATAAGAAGGAAAAAGTGAGAAAGAGTAGGAGGAAGGATGGAGAAAGGAGACTGAGAAAGGAGACAGAGTTGGTGCAGGCACCGGTGCTGGCAGCGGTGCGGTGCTGATTTGTAAACATTCGTTAGCAAGAGCTGACATTTCCTATTTTCAAATCTAGTTTTCTTTTATAAACGTCAACTAAAATATATTGTTTTGCTATTTTTATTTTTTACAGTTTCATTCTTTATGTTTTTAATTTTTGTTTTCAATTTAAACTTTTTTAATTACTTTTATTTATTTTGTTTGCTTTAAATATTTTGTTTAATTTGCCTTTTTAAGTTCATTACGTAAAAATTTGTATTTATTTCATACGATAAATCTTTAAAATCAGTAATTCACTAACGAACCTTAAAGTAGTAAAATCAGTAAACTAAACCACCACTCTGTCCTCCTTCCCATCCATGAAATCTATTGATCTATTGTCTATTGATCTATTGAAATCTAATGATTCAAGTCATATTTTTTGTATAACATAACACAAAAATTCTATCATAGCGAGTTTTGATTACCTTTAAAAATTACTTTTTACTAATAAATTTTTTATTAGGTTTTATTTTTTACTATAAAAATTTATTTATTTTGTTTTATTTGCTTTAAACATTTTGTTTTTACTAAAAAATTTATTCTTTTTATGTTTATAACTTAAAAATTTTGCATTTTTACATACTTAAAGCAGTAATCAGTAAATTCATAATCCAGTAAATCAACCACCCACTCGTCCTCCTACCCATTCCTGATTCTATTGATCTATTGAGAATCTATTTGATACTAATTGATCTAATGATTTCAAGTCCATAATTCTTGTAATAACATAAACAAAAACTTTTATTATTTTTTTTGTTTTCTTTAAACATTATGTTTTTACTATAAAAATTTATTTTATTTGTTTTATTTTTACTATAAAAATTTATTTATTTTTGTTTTATTTGCTTTAAACATTTTGTTTTTATTACTAAAAAATTTATTCTTTTTATGTTTATAACTTAAAAATTTTGCATTTTTACATACCTTAAAGCAGTAAATCAGTAAATCAGTAAATCAGTAAATCAAACTACCCACTCTATCCTCCTACCCATTCGTGATCTATTGATCTATTGATCTATTGAAATAAAGTCATATTTTGAACTACTTAACACATACTTTATTTATTATCTTTATTTTCTTTAAACATTATGTTTTTACTATAAAAATTTATTTATTTTGTTTTATTTTTACTATAAAAATTTATTTATTATGTTTTATTTGCTTTAAAAATTTTGTTTTTACTAAAAAATTTATTCTTTTTATGTTTATAACTTAAAATTTTTGCATGTTGTTGTTGTTGAAATGTTACGTTTGTTGTTGTTGTTGTTGTTGTTGTTCGTTGTTGTTGTTCTATATTTAAACGTTCAAGTTAAATGAAATATACAACACTTTTCAAACATATCTCTAAATATTTAAATGTTAATTTTACATTAAATTGAAACTAAACAAAAATATATCTCATCCTAGCCTAACTGACATCCAGCATTCATTAATAAGGTAACTAAATTAGAAGTTTCAACTTACCAGCAGAAGTCGGCATAGCAATCTCAATCTTTACTATAGCCTATCGCTTAAAATATTATTATTATTATTATTATTATTATTATTATTATTATCTTTATTAATTATGATTAATTATTATATATTATTATTATTATTATTATTATTATTATTATTATTATTATTATTATTATTATTATTATTATATTATTATTATTAATTATTCCACAATAGATCTCACAACATCGATAGCATGCGATCATTTGCCTGTCAGATCACAACTAATAACATTGGTAGGTAAATTGCTCTCCATCGCGACCCTAAACATTACGTAATTCTTGTTACGCTCAAGGGTACACAATCAGAGACTGTATTTGCTATCATCAGGGGCAAGCCATGAAATTCGGAATGATCATTAACTTAATATCTTTGACACATGAGAAGGAAATAGATTTATTACTTTGTTCCAAATATCTTTTGAACATGAGAAGGGGTAATGAGATTTATTACTTTTCTCCCAATATCTTTTGACACACGAGAAGGGCAACGAGATTTATTACTTTGTACACAATATCTTTTGACACATGAGAAGGGTAACGAGATTTATTACTATGTTCCCAATAACTTTTGACACATGAGAAGGGTAAATAGATTTATTACTTTGTTCCCCTTTTGTCCTTACTTAACATATGTTTTTTATCTTAAACAGTAGTTTTTTATTATTATTCATTATTATTATTATTATTATTTTATTATTTATTATTTTTATTATTTTATTATTTATTACTATTATTATTATATATTTAATTATTATATATTATATTTATTATTATACAACTATATATGGTATATGAACATAACAAACCTAACATATCATACACACACACACACAACACCACACACACACACTACACACACACACACACACAATAATTATAAACACTTTTACTTGAAACACGAGACTGGCAATCATCGTACTAACTTACGATCACATGACTGTTATTTCTATGATGTGAAGCAGATGTGTAACATTTTTCTAAACGTCGTAGGAAATTATTTTTTCTTTCACATGTTTAATATAAACATTTCGTTTTCCTATGTATTTTTTTTAAAGTTTCACTTATTCTTATAACTTTAAATTTTTTTAAAATTTAATTTTATTTTTTATTTATTTAGTTTTATTTATTGTTACTTTATATATTTAAAACATATCAATATATATTTTTTAAATAACTTTTACTTATTTTCTTCATTGTTTGCTTTTAACTAAGTTTAGCATAAAATTTATTTATTTTTTGTTTGATTTTGTGTTTCATCATTATGTTTTAATTTATCTAACTATTTTTTTTATGTTTATAACTTAAAAAAATTTTCATTTTTACATACTTAAAGCAGTAAATCAGTAAATCAGTAAATCAAACCACCCACTCTATCCTCCACCATTCGTGATCTATTGATCTATTGATCCTATTGATCTATGATTCTGCATATTTTGTTATAAGAACGATAAACATAAAAATAAAGTTTCTTTATACACTGATCAACGAATATATGGTAACGTACGTAGCAAAGTTTTCCTATTATTAAAGCTAACATAACATCCCTGGAACTAAGAATATAATGTTCAACAGCAAACCTAGCATACCTTAAGCACGAATAAATCAGTTAACATTAACAAAGTTCACACTTAACAACAGTAAAGTAACCTAACATAACATACAAAAACGTAACCTATTCACACTTTTGTCAAGCATATCTTAGTATTAATGTTAATTTTTTCAACTTAACATTGTAAATATTTAACAATAACATTTATCATACTTGTCGTAATTATCAAACAGTACTTACGAGATATATGCTAAACGTACAAATTTTTACATAATAAAGTAACAAAAATAACCCTGAAAACTTAGGAATATACATGTGACACGTACAACCTAAACATACCTCACGTATGAATAATCTGCTACGTTCACAAAGTTCGATACTTATCAAAGGTGAAGTAAGCTAACAACACATACAAAACTCAATGTATCCCAACTTTTCAGCATACAGCAACAGCTAAGCAGTATTATCTAACAAAATCCCCTAACAAAGTGACCAATCTATCAAGGATACCAACACTTGAACAGAATTGACACTATTCATCAAAATGCAACTCATCATCAAATTAAATTTTTTGAAACTATGGGGAAAATTTAAATAAAAAAAACGTCCATACATTAGCAAAAATTCTCGGATAAGCCTAACATTACTCAGCAAAACTTAACCTATACCACATATTATTTATTATTATTATTATTATATTATTAATTATTATTATTATTATTATTATTATTATTATTATTTATATTATTATATTTTATTATCGAATATATTATTATTTTTTAATTCATATATCAAATACAATA
This sequence comes from Trachelipus rathkii, assembly GCA_015478945.1. Lineage (NCBI taxonomy): Eukaryota > Metazoa > Arthropoda > Malacostraca > Isopoda > Trachelipodidae > Trachelipus > Trachelipus rathkii. The sequence continues at coordinate 34,785 of JABUQX010087915.1, forward strand.
TGTATATGAATTACAATCCTTACATATATTACACACACACACACACACACATCACACACACAACTCACGCAACACACAAATAATATAAGACAAACTTCTTGAAACACGAGCTGTGGCAATCTGTCGTACTAACTACTGATCAACATGCCTTGTTATTTTTCTTTGATGTCAAGCAGAATGGTGGTACATTTTCTAACAACGTCACTGGAGACTTTTACTCATTTTTCACACATGTTTAATATAATCTGCGTTGTGTTCTGTATTTTCTCTTATTTTTCTATTATTCTTCATATTTAATTTGTTAAAGTTATTTTATTTTTTCCATATTTTATTTTTTTTTTTAATTGTTATTTTATTTAATTTTATGTTTTTTCTATATATTTTTTTAAAACTTTTTTTACTTATTTTTGCTTTGTTTTCTTAACATTATGTTTTTTACCATAAAAATTTATTTTTGTTTTTATTTTGCTTTAAACATTATGTTTTTTACTAAAAAAAATTATTCTTTTTTTACGTTTAAAACTTAAAAATTTGCATTTTTACATACCTTAAAGCAGTAAATCATGTAACTCAGTTAAAAAGAATACCCACAGATCTATTCCTCCCACTCATGTCGTTGATCTATTGATCTATTGAATCTAATTGATCTATGATCTATTGATTCATGCCTCATATTTTGTATAACATAACATAAATAAAGTTCTTTATACACTGATATCAACGAATATATGCTAAGTAGCATAGTTTTCCTATTATTAAGCTAAACATAAGCTATCACCTGAAACTACAGATATAATGTACATACAGCAAACCTAGCAGGTACCTTAAGCAGAATAATCAGCTACATCCACAAAGTTCACACTACAACCAGTAAAGTAACTACATACCTACTCAAACGTATACCTATTCACACTTTGTCAGCATAACTCTAACAGATCATGTGTAATTTTACATTAGAATGTACTATCGTTAACAAAAATCTTATCATAATCTAATTTTTTTTAAAAAACTTTTTTTTATTTTTTGCTTATTCTGTTTTAATAACATTATTGTTTTACTAAATATTTCATTTTATGTTTTTATAACCTTAACAAATTTCTGCAATTTTTACTACCTTAAGCAGTAAAATCATGTAAATCAGTTAATCAAACTACCCACTCCCACCCTACCAACTATTCCATGAATCTATTGTCTATGTGTCTATTGATCTATTATACGTTCTCAAAGTCATTTCGGCATCCATTTTTGGGGAAAATAACATAAAATATCAAGTTTTCTTTTACCTGATCTACGAATATATGCTGAACCGTAGGCAAGTAGTTTCCCATTGAACTAATAGCAACGATAGATATAACATCATCGCTGAATT
>JABUQX010087916.1:7500-12500 GCA_015478945.1 Trachelipus rathkii
TTTATATATATTATATATATTATATTATATAATATGTTATAGTAATGTGATATTAGATGAATCTTATATATATATTATATAATATATTAGTATATGAAGTATATATATAGTATTTATGATTTGGAAGATGCTAACGTATTGTTAATAAATAACGTAAGTAATTATCATTTGCTCAGTAAATTATGTATGATGTATGTAATATAGTCTTATATATCTTCTAGTATGTATAGTATTTATTATTCTAATATTATTATATATATTTAATATAATTATATTAATATCTTAATTTATTATAATAATAATTATTAATATATATTATATATAATATTATATATATTATTTTATATATATATATATATTCTATATATATATATATTATATTATATTAATATATATATATTAGTCACATTATACCGTTATAGTCCATATATATAAGTATATATGTTATATATAAGTGCCAGGTAGGCTTGTCGATCTTACTAATAACTCTTTTATTGCCTCATACCCCATAAATAACTTGTTATATCCTATGGCTCTGTAATATCTACCCAATATTTGTAAAAGGTATATATATATTATTAAGTTATATGCTTGAAATATATAATTCTACTATAAAATTATATGGTTATCTAAAATAATAACATATAGCTTCGTAAGCTACCTTTTCAGGGTAAAGAGTTTTAGCTCACTTATCTTTTGTTCACTATAATTGAGTATTATGAAGCTCATTATGATAAGACCGTCTCAAATGCTTAAACATATACTTGTTGAAGGGCATGCTATATGAATTTATATTATGACCGACTTTATGCTAAGATGTGGAAAACCTTTAACAATATTGTATTCCAAAGACAGTGGATATTATTTTTATTATGAATATTTTACTCACATAATAGTCTTTTTCTCTCTATTATTGATTATTCTTACTAGATTCAATGATTGATGAGTGTTTTAGTGACTAGCAGGCGTTCTAAGGAACCTGTGCAAAGATACTATCTTTACAAATGATCGGCATGGCATAAGGAAGAGAGCTTGAAAAGAAACTGAGTAAGATATTAGATAATTTCAAGATGATTTGTGTATAAAATGTTTACAGAATGAAGAGTGGAATTTGGGTGCATATAGAGTATTCGAGAATAAGATTTAGCTAGAGGAAGCGGTGAGATTGATTCTAAATTTTTTGAGTGGGGATTAGATTTTGGTGTGAATCTTCATTGAGGTAGTGGTGTTTTTTTGTTATATGGTTTCGAGAGAGGGTTGAGATAATGTATTTATATTTTGACGTGATGTTGAGTAGCGCGACATTTGATTTTCTCTTTTCTCATAGAGACATGAGTGATTGGGCCAATTTTTCAGGAAGGATGTATAAAATTTGTAAAGTCTCTGTTCTCGTTAAACACGTTTAGGAGAATTGGATGGACACACTATTCTTTGTGTTTTGTTCTACGGATTAGGATAGAATAGATAAAGAAGTTGTTCTGTATCTCGCATTAGGGTAGAAACAGTAGTCAGATTTCGGGATTATTTTGACTCAGGTAGTGATCTGAGCATTGAAGAATGATTCTATTTAGAATTACAGAATATTCTTACGTGGGATATGTGAATATTGGGCACTATGCGCTGTGTAAATGTCACTTGAAAGATGTCTTTTTTTCTCGCTGTATCTTATAGAGTAATAATATAAGTTTTGAATCCTAAGATAGGAAGATATGATATGATGGTCAATGAACCGAAGGCTATTTACTGGCATAGATATAGATGAATGAAGGTTTATTAGTAGACTTAGCTTAGTGGAATTATTTTTAATTAAAATTTAAAATCATTATATATTATTAGGTTAAATAATAAATTTAACTATTATGATTCCATAAAAACTATTATTATTTTTATTATATTTAATTTTCTTTAAAATAATATAGAAAACTTTTAAATTATTTGAGATATGATTTATTTTATTTTTTCTATTTCTTTAAAGATACTATTTAATTTATAAAATTTTATATATTGAAATTTATTTTTTCAAATATTTAAATATTGTAAATACTTCAATATAATAAAAGTAATTTAATGTTTTTATTGCAATAGTATCAATAGTATGAATTTCCTGATTCAAATGCTAGGAACATTTGTATAAAGTTATAGATATGAGGATGGTGAAATGTTTGGCGAATGGGTGTGGGTTGTCTGTTGGAATTTTCAAAGTAAATGTAATATATACAAATATAAGTATTACTATTATAGTGAAATAAATAATACATTAGGTATAATACCATACATTAGGTTTATTTTACTCTCCTTATTACTTTTTATATATATATATCTTATGTTTATATAGTCATATAAGATAAGCTTAAGTATGATAATTGATTTTATTATTTGATTTTATTTATTATATTTATAATAATTTTATTTATATAAGAATTGTATATATAAGTAATTATTGGATTTATAAATAAAGTAATTTATTACTATAGATTATATTAAATAAATACTGTATCTTACTCATTAAATATAAGTGTAATAAATAATAAGATTTGGTAGTTAATATCTATTTTTAAAGATAATGATATTTATATATATATTACTTTTAATAAGCTTTTGAAAATTTATATTGTAATATTGAATTTTTGATGGTATTAAGTCATTTTTATTAGGGTAATTATACCTTATCAGATATGATATTTATGAATAGTATAATCGTATTATAATTATATTATCTAATTACTAAGAGTGCGTTAAGAGGCTTACTTAAATTAAACGAATGTGTAGGAATGCATTCATCGATATTAAAAAAAAAGAATGTATTCATTTAATGCCAATTTCAATAAATAAAAATTAATTTAGTAGGTTGTTTGATATATATATAATATATATAATATTATATATATATAATATTATATATATTTAAACGTTTATTTATTCTACACGAATTACCATATAAGGATTGTAATACCCTCATATCGACTATAACGATAGGGTAGGAATAGTCTAGACAGTGCGGCAGCGGATATATGAGGGGACATCTGGAGGGAGCATAGTGAGTTAAAGAATCCTGGGCGTGGCAGGGCTATACAGACTGTTATCCTGCTAGCCACGCCTCTGCAGATCTTATTGCTAGCGATGAGGTATTGCTATATAGTACTAATTAGTAGTTTAATAATATATTAGTGTATTTATCTCGATATATAGTATTTGAGAATTTTGAATATTTTTCCTTTTATACAGATTAGGAAAAAATATTTAATAAGTAAATTTAATATATATATATTTAATTATATTATTATAAAATAAAAATACCACTTTTTTTTACATCTGGAATAATTTATGTCGAAGTTAATATTTTTGTGAAATATATATATATACAGTTTAGTAACTAGTATATATATAAACGTTCTAATTTTATTTATTTAATTGAATAATATATATTAATATTGATTATTATATTACTATTTTAGTTGTTCCTATATGCAAGCTGAGAGCATGATTCTCACAGATCATGTGGATATAACACATTATGAATCTCCTTCTATAAATCGATCTTGATTTATTTTATATACAATAAATTAAATTGTACAGAAGACGTAGCCAAAGAATGGATGAACACCGGGAGTACTGTCTTATATATTAGATCAGTTATCGATAAGTATAAGATCTAGATAATATAAATATGTGTCGCGAGAAGATATTTTAATTTTAGCACTCTCTCGATCAAATATTAGGCTCACGTATAGAATTGTATTATGAAAGGCTGAATATATAGATTTTTGTCTTTTGCATTATGAATTTGCTCTGATAGATCATTTATGCATTTTTGTTTGTTACTACTTTTTTTTGTCTCATTGGTGTCGTTCATAAATAATATTAAGCATTTATTACACTTTGATAAAGTGGACGAATGTTGTCCAGAGTTATCTAGTTTTTTTTATTATCTTTGGTGAATCATGGTTCGAAGTCTAGAACCATTATGTTTTAACGCTCTCTATATATATATATTACTAATATATATTTATATCATAAATGTACTGTTTCAGACATAACAAAATGTGTCTGTCTGATATTTTTCCTTCTTTTATTTATTTATTTGTATTTACTTATTTAAATCAATATTAATATATAAAATAGTTATTTTGTTAAATCAAATACATACTTATAAATATGTATTTATATTATATCTACATATAAATCGTGCTATATATATTATACCAATAATAAATATGTTTTATTATTTTATCAATTTTCTAATCAATTAAGTTGCTGGAGGGCTATGTTCTGGCATTTCCCCTTACCATTAGTGAGTATTGCGCTGCTCCTGGATGGCCCATGAATTGTAGGCTGTCTACATCGATATAAATTTGTAGCACGGGCATATTATCACATATTCTTTTTAAGACCGCGGACAATAAGCTCATTAAAGGTTATTGCACAGTATCAATTACTACTTTAGTACGCATATGCGTAGTATCTAATGAACAGGAAAAAGTCTAATATTTTATTATATTTTATATTTATACTTTATAAAATAATAGTTATAGCGCACAGCTACATTTTTAACTCTTATTCTTCTTAGCATAAGAAAATATAACTAATGTATAAAAACTTTTAATAATATATTATATAATATATATTAAGCAGTATTATTATATATATAATATTATATTATTTATTATAATATTAATATATATATTATATATATATTTTAATTATATATATTATTATAATATATATACTATATATATGTATGTATATTATAATTTAAATATTATTTATATTATAATTATAAATATATATATATATTAATAATATTATATATTATATATATATATTATTATATATTATATATATAATTATTAATTAATATTAATAATTTATTATTATATATTAAATATAATTATATTTAATATTATCTATATATATATAATAACTAGTTCGTGTTTATTTTTCTTTAACTATACAATATATAATAATAATTATGGCTCAATCTATAATGGCTTCTTAGTATA
>JABUQX010087916.1:17500-50249 GCA_015478945.1 Trachelipus rathkii
ATTGATATATATAAAAGGAACCTTATATTTTTACCTGATAAATAGTTTAGTACTTCCTCACATGAGAGTAGTGTAAGGCGTGATTTGAGAATATCACCTAACTCGACTGGCATCGTCTACTGGTGGGAAACTGGGTATTTTTTTATATATAATCGGACTATTCTTGAATTATACTAATATATAATAGTCTAATATATTAAAATAAAAATATTACTAGTGTATGCTATATATCTAGATACCGGTGCGAGGGGTAATATGACGTTCGGATGTTATGGTGTCTAAATAATCAGCTATACTTTTTAGGGAATATCTAAGTTTTAGAGGTAAAATTAGATGGGTTTTTTATTTTTCTTTATTAATTATCTTCTTATGCTTTATGATATGTTGTTTTAATGTACGGTTTTAATGTTAGGAGTTCAGAGAAATCAAGTGTAGAGAGACTACGATATTTATGGAAATAAATACATATATTATTTGAAACGCATAAATAGTAGTCTTCTCGCTTAATATAACTCGAATCAATTGACTAATTATTGTTTTGTATTATAAAATAAATATAACTCTATAATTTTTCTCTAGCGGTGTATCGTCATGAACTGATAACCGTTAGTATGTATGAGCGGGGAGGTCGGATATAGTTTAAGACACCGCATGTCTCTTTGGGACGCCTTTCACGCTCTCATATATACGAGGTCACACATAGTTAGAGGTTTATCTTTTCTTATGATTATCTCAGTAGGGTCTAAAAGAGGTACACGCGAAATATACAAGGGTATGGTTCATAACCCTTATTTGGAAGATATAGCAATAATGATAAAGAACATATGAAATATATAATGTTTATTTGTCCGTTTGATTTAGATTGATATTATTTATTTAATCATGTAATTTTATGAGTTTATCTCTTTATATCATTTTATTCAACAGCTAATCTAGTAATTAGTCGGTTCTAAGGTAATCTTTGAATTTTTAATTCTACCTTTCTGTAATTAATATTATGGAGTGTTTATATATTATTATTATTATTATTATTATTATTATTATTAATTTAATTTATTATTATATAATTATTATTATTTTATTATATTATTTATCTTAATTATTATTGTAGTTATTTATATTTAATTTATATTATATATGTAATTACAATTATTATTTGTTAATTTTTCTTATTATTTAAATTTTTTTTTATATTTTTGTAACATATTTTTATTATGATAAATATATTTTTATCTTTATATAGTTTACACCTGTAGTAATCTAATTAAAAACTTATTTGGTATCATATTATTGCCTATGCTCCGAAATACTCCGCTTGCGAGTTCATTAAGTCTCAAGTCCCATTTGTTGAATTATATTTTTTGATAATTAATCGATAGATTATTCTATGAATTAATTATTGAGTTGATATAGATTACGCGTATGGACTGTAAGGGATGAAAGCGATTCTTGATTTAGCATTCTGCACATTAGGATCGTTTTTTAGAATAAGAATAATTAAATATTTATTGGATTATACTCTTTCTCGATTGATAATATGTCTTGAAATATAGACCATATATATATATATTAAGGGCTCTCGAAGTCAGCTGCGATAGAGAGAACTGAGGGCGCGCGCCGAGTATACCCCGCCGATTTCCTTACTATCCTGCGCTGCGAGAATCACCTACTCTATGACGTGATTATGCGAGTTTTCAGAGAGACTATTTATTTTTTTCGCTATTTCTCACTTAATTCCAATGGAAGCTTTATTGCCTGTCAGTGATCTTTTAGTTAAAAAAAAAATAAATTAAAAAAGTTTCGACTTTATCTTTTCAGATAAAATATTTTATTAATTCGCCTGAGTCCAAATATGATATATATAGTTTTTCGTAACTATATTTCAATTATACATGAGATATCAAAAAATACATTTTTTCCCATACAATTTCTTATGCTGTACACTCCAATTTATGTAGCTATTTATACTTTCGTTAAATGCTACTTATAGCTCTTTTTGAGAATATTCGGAGATATGCTTTGGTCACAGTTTTGATATCAATTATTAATATTAATATATTTATTTCAACTAATTGGCTACTCTCTGGTTAACTCATTAATGATTGTATTTGTTCCATTACTTTATATAACCTATAACTTAGCTAAAGTTCATATATTATAAAAATCTTATATTTGATAAATTTTATTTGTTTTTTTGCTCTTCATATATATATATATATATATATATATTAATATATATATTATTATATTATATATATATATATATATATATTAGTTCAGGAGATTACTGATTATGATAGAGAGTATAAGTAAGGGTTATGAGAGGGGATGATAGGTGGGAAAGAATAAGGTAGAGGTTTATGGAGAGTGTAAGGGGTGTGGTATGGATCAAGTTGTATATAATATTAATGAATTTGTGAGGAGTAAAAATGTATTAATATATGAGATAGGCAGGGAAAGTGTATGGGTTGATTATTATCTAGGTATTTCGGTATAATGCATATGATTAGATGTTAATAGGGGTGAGATTTATGGATAGGTTATTGATAGGAAATATGGGGTAGGGGTGATTATTTAGGGTATATAGTGTATAGGTAGCATTTTATTATTATAAGGATATAAATATATTAATAGATATAGAATGGTATAGTTTGTGAGTAAGTGTTATAGGTAGGGTGGAGTGAGATAGTTAATAGGGGATTAGTAGTAGTTGTAGGAATGAATGGATAGGGTGGTAGATAGATAGTTAGGTGGTATATTATATATATTTGTTCAATGGAGAGTTGTTCTGTACTCTACATAGAGGTAATGGTGATGTATATGTAGATAAGCGGTAAGGGTGGATGTGTATTAATGATTGAATGGTATAGGTGTAGAGGAAGTGAATGCTTTGCGCGTATGTACTGCCCTCTTGTGGGACATGAGCGCGGAAGGGTCTGAACAGCTATGTGGGTGGAGTGTTAGATGAGAATGTGTGGACAAAAGAGGTTTATAAATAATAAGCGTCGAGTCTATAGATGTTTAGTGGTTTTGATGGAGGGAAGAAGGAGATGAGATTTCAGGTGGGCGCGGGGTGGTATGTGGAATCAGAGTCCTGGGGCCTGTTAGATAGCAGGGATAGAGCTAAAATTTTATATTATATTTGCTTTTTGGAATGCGAGCTCATCGGGTTAAGGGACGCGGAGGGATGCAGGAGGAGGACGAGCATGGAATACGCGCTCGCAGCATGGATGTGATCGTAGATGGTCTAGAGAAGAGAATAACTGGACGGAGGGGAAATTTATTACAGATGGTTGAATGAATAAATATGTTTGGAAGAGAACTCCTCGCATACCTAGTAGGCTCGCTCGTAATGGGAGTGATGAACGTGGAGGTTGAATTTGCCAGGTTAGGAAAGTTGAGTATTTGAGATTGAAGGGGTTTGAGAGTCGGTCTCTGTCTCTCGTGGCGGACTCATAGAACTCGGGCAGGATGTTAATAGGGTGGGATGGTGGAGATGGTGATTGGAAGGTCGCGCCTTGGTGGGAAGAAGAGGAGAGCAATAAGTTGATGGAGTATAAAGTACGTCAGCTTCGAGAAATGGCAGACAGAGATGATAGAGAACCTTTAGAAGAGTCTCGTGGAGGGACGGTTTGCTAAGTGAGAGAAACATATGGGGGGAGATTTGGTATTGGAGAAGTGATGGCTTAGAGTTAAATATTCTCTGTTTGTTTAATAAGAGCTTAATAAGAGACCAAGTCTGAGGTACAGAAGGATGGATATGGAAAGGTATGGGTGATAGAGAGTAGGGTTGTTTAGGTTGAGGGGGGTTTGGTGGGAGTGGGAGGTAGGTTAGGTGAAAGTGAGGTGAGAGTGAGAGTGGTGATAGAGAGGCTACGTAGCGAAATTTATTTAAAAATAACCCGCTCCAAGCGGGAAAAGTTGAGATTCAGTGTAGATTAGATTATAATGAATAATTGATACCTCTTATATTATCGTATAATAAAGCATCCCTGACATTAAATTATTTTAGCTCGTTTGGTGAAGAAAGTGTGATCTTTTAAAAATAGTATAAATAAGTAGGTATAAGGATAAGTGTAGTGATAGTATCAAGCTGTAGCGGTATAAATAGTGAAAATGAGTAGATATAATAATAGAGAAGACATTTTATATTGAAAGTAGTATATATATAGTAATAGTAATATTTTGTGTATGATTATAATCAATCATGGAAATAATTATTAATTATGATGTATATATTTAAATAAAGGTATAAATAAGTGTTATATTGTCGTTTATATAATAATATTCATGTGTCGATTGTTGTAATAGATATTGTTGTTGTGGATCATACAAAGGCGGAGGATAAGAAAATTTTTGAGATAATGAGTTCTCACATTTAGTACGTATAAGTAGATATAGGAAGTACAAACAAATAATTGATATTGAGAGATAATGACTGTATTTATTATGTAGGTCCATTGGACATTTTCGCACACAGCTACTCTCAGCATTTTGTGATTATTTTGTTCTTCGAGATGCAATAAATCATATGAGCTTGTAAGGCCTAGAGAATTTTAACTCCACTATTTAGAATTGCATTTTAAGTTTTTTTAAACAATAATATGTCTATGAGAGAGAGAGAAACGATATCAATTCGAATACTAGTAGTCATAAGTAGGAGAGATTATTAAAGCAATCAGTCATAGGAGATAGAAATAGATTTGAGTCACTCAATATAGCTTAAAAAGAGAGAAGAGGAGCGAGTAATAAACTTGGTTGAGTTTTCTGAGTATTTAAAAGAGTTAGAGAAGAAATTTGTAGGTTAGATAGTGTTTTCTCGAGAGATTAGATCTGTACACCTTCTAGAATGATAGTTATTATAAAATATCTCTTTTGAGGTATAAATAAAGACGACAGAAGAGAGAGAGTATGAGTAGTGTCAGTGGATTGAATGTATAGATGAGGAGAGGAGATGAGATAAGTGTAACCTAATTATAGCTCTTTCTTGGAAGGAACCAGTGTGGGAGGGAAGAGGAGCATGGAGTGTGATAGTATGATAGTTCATCGACAGGATAGAGATTTGGGATAGAGAGATAGAGAGATATTGTAGATGTGTAGTGTATAGTTAGAGAAAGGAGAGGTAGAATTAGAGTAGAGACGAGCATAGGAGAGTAAATTGATGTTAGAAGATTTTCGATATTGTTAGTCTTTGGCACGTATAGATTAGTTTATGGTATGATATTTGTGTGGCATTAATCTTCATAGTATGATATTTATATATGGTAGAAAGTTTATGATCCCAACAAGGTAGAAGGAGAGTCTATGACACATCTTCAGGTAGAAAGAGAATTTATGCCAAGGTAAAGAGTAGTCAATGAACAAGGTAGAAAGATGAGATTTCATTTGACATAATTTTACTCATTTAGGCTTCATACGATTTCCTTGTATAAGAATAGTATCTTTACATACATATGAACATTAGTTTTGCATGGTTGAAAATATTATAGAGATAGTTTTGAAGCTCACTTGGCACAAAACTTCAATAATAATTAAACGCTTAATCAATTTTACAATATAACTCAGATGTTATTATTATATATATTATTAGATATTATATTTAGATATATTTTAGGGAATAGAATTATAATGATATAATATAATTTAATATATATATTATATATATATAATTCATTTAATTATATATATTTATAATTAATTATATAATTAATTATAATATATATATAATATTAATAATCATATAATATAATATATTAATATATGTTAATATATATATTATATATTAATATATATATTTATATATATTATATATATCTATTTTATAATATTATAGTATATATATATATTTATAATTATAAATAATAATATTATATAATTAATCATATGGGGGGATAATCGATAATAATCGATCTGACTAAATATGCTGATTGATGGATATAGCAATTAAATTTTAAGCTTAGGGGTATTGTATTTCGTTAATTTTGAAAACTAATGTAAATTCATTATAACCTATATATTTATTAGTTACCAATTTTCATATTATATTAAACATATAGAAGGAAAGCTAACTAAAAAATATGATATAGTTATAGTATTATACGTTTTAGTCTTTTATTGCCTAGTGGTTCTCGCGTTTATTTGTCATTTTGTTGCTCTTCTTTTACTTTTTCTCTCTTATGTATAAGAAAACGTCGATTACAAGCAAAAAAAATGGATTTGTTTGGTGTGTTTTAATGTGTGTTTTGTATAGAGACTTATTAACTTCAATTTTTTTTTTGTTTATTTTTTGACTGACTGAATAAAAAATATATTTTGTAAATTAAAATAAAATATGAAACTGAAAAAATATAGAATATAAGCCATCATCTATTGATATTAAGATTATAAATGCAGATAAGTGTAGAGGATTGTAAAATTTTAACTGTCTACTAGTTTTACTCGTTGTACAATATCCTCAAAAATTGGACTTGTAAATAATATAATATTTACATCTTTCAAAAAATCTCCGGAAATAATAAATTACCTGTTTGTTTGAACGATATAATACTCATTAGGTGGTTTTTTATGTGGTAAAGTACATGTTGACAATGAAGGGTCATGCATAGAAATGTATGAGAATCGTTTGCAGCAAAATGATCATGAAGTCGACGATATTATTGATATTCTTTAATATACTATTTTAGTTAAATTTTTATACATTTGTCACTGTCGATATAATTGCATATGAAAATGTGTTACAAGATAGATAGAGATAAACCATTTATATCATGAGTGAGAGCTTTGCATGATGGTGTTACATATTTATCTTAGTAATTACCATTTTTATTATACCTACATCATTAACTAGCTATAGGGAAAAAATTTGATATATATAGTCCTAAAACGACATTCTTACTGTTATAATTGAAATTACGAATTCTTTTGATTTTGTTTGAGAAGGTCGAAAACAGATAATTTCAATACGCCGGCTTTGTTTTTTAAGAATTTTTTACCTACTGCAGCATTCCATAACCAATAATGAAGTATTAAACCCGATATTTCTCTGAAAGACGAAAAAATTGTGAAGAAAGGGAAAGGAAAATTGAAAGACATTTTTTCCCTTTTTTTCCATGTAGAAAGAGAATATTTAGTTCAACATTTTTATATTTACTCATCCTTTTGATTTCTACGCACGTCAATGTGATAGCTATTCAAATTGGTCATGGCGTTACATGGTTGAATGCATAGGAAAATTGTCTAAATAAAACCTTTGTAAATCGTCCAATTCTAATTACTATGTTAATTTCGTTTATAATATCATTTTAATTAACATTGTTAAGAAACGGAGATATAAATCAATATATAAAAGTGGGATTAAATTCCTATATTTTAATATTATGAAGTACATAAAATTATTTTTAATTAAGTCAAAATTTTGATCCTCTCGCCTCATAATAAAGTGAGAAAAAAACACACCGAAAGTGTTAGAAAAGAAGAGGGGAAAATTAATGGAGATTGATTTAGGATGGAGAAGGGAAAATACAATTCCTTGGAATGAAAGTGTTTTAATTTGTTATTATTTCTTAATTTAGTTTTTTTCTTTTATTTATTTTTTTATCTTAAATGATATTAAAATTTTCTATTTTTTATAAGAGTGTTTATCAATTTAGTGAATTTAAAAGTTGACATATTTTAATTAATTTAGTGATATTTAAATTATAAAGTGATCCACTTGGGTTGGTTAGTTATAGAAAAGGGGCAGAGAAGTTGGATTTTTTTTTACATCATATTTATTATCATAGTTATACGTTGATGCCTTTTCGCTTGGCTTTTATAACAATGATAATGTCATTAAATATTAATAATGATAAAGTGAAGAGAAACTATAAAGATTAGCTTATATTAAAATATTAAACAGAAATCACCCTTTATGTAGAAGAGACAAGAAAGGATCATAACGGTAAATTAGGTGTATAAGGAAAAGATATATTAAGTAGATAGCTTAATTATTAAGTTTACCAAAGAAAATTTAGTTTTGGATACTATTTAAAAGAGGAATAAACCTAAAATTTTATAATTTAGTTCTAAAAATTATTCTTAGTTTTTTTTTTTTTTTGAGATAGTTCTTATGGCGCTGGTGCCAAATCTTAGTATGATGAAAATTGCAATATTCTGAGAAAATTGGCTGGAAAATTCTAAATTGCCTTTACAAACGATAATATTTTTTATTATATATGTGCTAATGTGAAATATTTATTCATAAAATAATTTTAATAAATAAAAAATGGCTCTTTTGCCTTTCCAAATTAAAGACAATTTTCTTTTTATAAAAAGGAACATCCATATGATATATTATATTGATATCTTATAATATAATATATTCCATTTTCTATATCACTATAACTAATAAAAGAATTTCGTTTATTGTAAAATTCATATATTTATATAATTAAATCTATTTATTAAAATCATGAATTTGAGAATTCTATATATCAAATTAAGGCAGTAGAAGGTTGGTTCTTTTATTTGTTTCTTTTTCTTTTCTTAATGTGCGGATATAATTGATATTGCAAATAATACTTGGTTAAATTTTGCTGTTTAGCTGTATTTGTTATTATTCGAAGCAATATTTTATGGGTTACATATTTATATTAATTTAATATAATGAAATGTCTAATGTATATATATTTATATTTATAATAAATAATCACTTGTTTTACACGTATTTCGTAAGATTGGGGATATAATAATTAACAAGAATGACTTCTTCTTTATACTTATACTACTACTATATATAATATCTTTTATCGTATACTATTTATTTACTACTATATACCTACTGATCCAGTATCTAATAATATTTTTCATAAAAGCCTAGAAACGCTTCCCTCATACATTACATAAAAATATTCTTTTATATTGTAATATATATATATATAATTATATATATTATAATATCTATATTTAATATAATATATATTAATATATAATTTATTATATATTATTACTATATTATTTATATTATATATATATATTATAATATAATATATATATCTTATATATTAATTAATATATATATATATATATATATTAATATAATATATATTAATATTAATAATAAAGATAATTTGTAAATGATAGTGAATGGGGGTTTATTCTTTTGACTTTGATAACAAATTTTTCTGACCAATATGATTTTGTAACAAATATTTTTTATTAATGATGTTATATTATCGAAGGAGAATACTATTAATCGAATAATCTGTTTTAGTGTTCTTATAATATACTTAATTTATAAACTATGATATATATATTATATTATATATAATAATCTATATAATATATATTAATTATATATAATATTAATAATATTATATTATTATATATATATATATTAGATTAAAATATAGGCTTATATGTTTTTTTTATAGATATTTTATTTAATAATATTATAACATTAAATGAATCGGAGATATAGGATTATATATTTAGTTTAGCATTGTGCTAATAATTTAAAAGAAGTTTAGGGTTCAATGTTGATTAAATAATTAAATAACAAAAAAAAATGAAAATAAATATAAAAAAAAAAAAATAATATCTTCAAAATAAAACATAAGAGAATAATTTTTATAGGTATCTTTATGTATAATTTTTAGTTAGGAACCTGTAAAATAAAAAAAAAAATAATAATTAATAATAAATTAAATAATAATAAATTTTGAAGCTTATTTATTTTTTTAGGTAGATATTAGTATATTATTATAATATATATATATATATATTAATTAATATAATATTATATATATATTAATATTATATTTATAGTATATTTAATTATATATTATATTATATATATAATTATAATATATATATAATATATATATTAATATATATATATAATTATAATAATTTAAATATATATATATTTATATATTTATATTATATTTTATGTATGGTAAATTATATTCGGAATGTAGGGGGCTTATGAAATGCAGCTAGGGAGGAGTTAAGGGGGGGACGTATGATAACTCAGATATACCAAACTAAAGTAGGTAGGAGGGGCGGAGTGAGCTAGCTCTGCGTAGCATTAATTATAACCTTAGCAAATTATATAAGATTGGGCGGGTTGTAGTCTTTGGAGGAGAAATAGATGACGGAAGAAATCTGCCCGGAAGGAGAAGAGAAGCACGTTTCCCTGCTATCAGAGTGCTGTGTATATAGAGAAACGGGGAGATAAGTTTTTGTAAAAAGAACACAAAGAGCCAAATCTCATAAATAAATTGTATCGTTTTATCTAGTAATTTTTTGTTATATTTTTTGTTATTGTTTTGTTTTTGTTTTTATTATTGTTATTTTTCTTTATTTTTTTTGTGAGTAATATTTTCCGGACTAAAATTTGTGTAACTCTCACTAGCAATAGTAAATTTATTTCATTTTTACGTAAGAACACTATAATGTACGTCTCTTTTGATTGATTATTGTAGTAGTATAGTTCGTATACCTAAAAAGGTTTTAGGAAATTTAGCATAGATATATAGGCATATCATTGTTTCTTTCACACTCAATATGTAGTGATAATATAAGTTAGTAAAATGTGGATTGTGATATATATATTACTTTTTTAATAATATATACTTGCATATTTCACTCAAAATTTTTATATTATTATATATTACACAAATAATGGTAATGACTCTTTTATTAATGATATTATTAATACGATATCACTTCTAATATTAAGAAGAAATTTATATTATTATTATATTATTGATAATATTATTACTGTGTATAATGATAATAATTATTAAATGCTATTATTATAATAATATTTATATGTGTACCTATATTATATATATATATATTATCGGCTACATCTTTAAACGGTTATGCTTTATATACCTTAAAAGTGAAACGTGGATTATTGCAAATCGCCTTAAGAACTAATGCGTATATGGAACTACTCGTTTATTAAGTGTTCTTTCTTAAATTCATTCAATAGAAGGAGTGACTAGAGTGGTAGCTAATAATATTGATTTTTTTATACATATTGAAATGAATATGTTTATCTGTATAATATCTTCTAAGGGGCAAAGATAGCCAGAAAGTGGAAACGGGGGGGAGGGAGATATTTCTTGTTAGTTCCTGTCTGCACGGCGAAGAGACTCATGATCGCTCTAATTCCTATATGTTGAATATGATTCTTCGGGTTTCTTTTCGTTGAAAAACACCGATTGTCTTACTGAGCAGTAGTCGAGCATACGTGACGGTCATTGAAATCAATCGAATAATAGCATTATTGTTCGCGCTTCAATATACTTTTCTTCGCGCATTACATCATCATTTTTTCACTTTAATAATAAGACATAATGTTTCAAAAAAATAGTGAATAATTTCCTACCTGTTTCAAATAACAAAGAGATTAAAATGAATTATTATATTCGTTTTAACTCACTCACCTTACAATCGTTTATTAACAATAATTTAATACTCACAATTTATCTATTTTATTAAATATATTCTCATATCAGTCACGTAATAGGCTGAAATAAATCAATAGCATAATTGATTTTTCTTCATTGAGAGATCACTGTTGTAATTATAGCAACTAATGTAACAGTTAATTAATATTAAGGCAAAAGAATGTCAGCTGGAAAGAGAGGTAAGAATTTTTCGTAGCAGAGATCTCGGATTAGCAGTGATTTTATGTAGGAATCAATTCATATCTCGCGTTGCGGATGCTGATAAAGCGCGTATGTTTAGTTTTTTTAAAGAGTCTAGGCACAAGTACTCCAACGTCATCTTCAACTCTATTATGACTCATATAAGATAAAAGTATTAGAGGTTTTAATTTAATAATATCTCCTTTATCTCACATAAGTATTACTTATACTTTGTTCAAGTGGAATATAGAGTTTCTTATCCAATATTAATCTAATACTAATTGCTCTTCTTAATAGTGAGGAGTTTATTTACCCTATCAAATTATATATATTCACACATAGAAATTCTGCTTTCTCACCATATTTATTTATATCTATATAATATAATATTAAATGAAATACGATATAAAAGATAAATAAACTCTATACAGATTCCCCCTATTTTATTTAAAAATAATAAGTAGTCAAATAAAGCGGTTTTCTAGCAGAGCATAAGTTGCAGGGAACGTAGCACACTTAAAGTCTTTATTGCACCCACATACCATTGTTAAATCTTAGCTTTACAATTGCACTCTCTGTTGAAAAAAGAATAAGAATGAGTTATATCTCAATATATCTATATATATCTAGGGTACTGCGTTTGGTAAAAAAATATTATTATTTGTTGAATGTTCTGAATAGTTTTTGAATAACAATTATTCTATTATATCTGATAATTTTTTATTCTATATCGCTCATGCTTAGAATTACTATCCATACTAGTGCTATAATTACCTGTAATATCTTAGTTTTGCTCTCATATGCTAATACTATAGAGATACGTTTTATTTATTCTTAATTGCGTACTAAAATATTGTTTTTTTTTTACACATTATAATTGTTTCATTATTTTCTACGCGTTTGATGGGTTTTCAAGGATAATTGGGGGCACACATATATTGGAGCGAATACTATTATGATAATTGTAACTGATAAGCAAAATCAATGGGTGGGATATTTTAAATAAATAGATTCATACTGTCAAGTTCTATGATATATAAGTAGGGAAGTGAGTTAAAGAAGGATGACATTGAGGTTAGTGAGGATGATATCAATGGTGAGATTAATAGTCGTTGATGTGTAGAAATGTTGAGAGCTAGGACATCTTTTTGAATAAATACGTAAGTAGTACTATAGAACAAGGTATTTAAACAATTCAGTGATATGCTATTATGTGGAGGTCGAGATAAATATATGTATAGCCTTGATCGGAACATCAATTACCCTAGGATAATTTATTATATAGGAGATATGGATTTATCTCATCAAGAGATAATATCTTGGTAGATAGTAAATTCCAAAAAGGGAATTGGGTTGACGCTGGCGGTGAGAGACGGAGTACAAGCCAACTAACCAATTAATATATTTCATAATGCGATACGTGAATCATCATTGTAACTACTTATACGAAATATTTGTTATAAAATTACATATTAGTTAGTCAAATCTAATTCAATAATTTTTGTCTCTATATTAATTATTTATAGTGATCAATACATAATTTATCCAGACTATAATTGGAGCAGGCATATAGTTACAAAGAATTATATATAATAATGAATAAATTATATAAATACCTTATAATACTAATAATAAAATTATATTTATATTATATTAAATTATTAAAATATATTAATAATTATATAATAATAATAATAATAAAGAATTAAAGTATCACATTCCGATTCCACAACCCGTTTAAAAAAGCAATATTATTGATGTTTGAAGAACGTTTAAAATTGTCAAACGTACGAAATTTATTTGATACACAAATGAAATAAGACTTGCATATAATATACATAACTACGGTGAGCTGTTTATATTATAAACAGAAATAACATTCATTGTAAATATTTGTATTACATTGAATGTTAAATCTTGGAACATATAAAGATGATTATATTATATATATTATATATAGTATACTATATATATATCAATATATATATTATATGATATATTATATAATATATATATAAATATATATATACTAGGTATAAATTATATTATATATACGTTAAGTATAATAACCTTTATCCTTTTGATAACATTATTAATTCATATGAAACTACTTCACTAGAATAACTATCGTAATTACTGCAATATAATTAACCAACTAAATACTAGTAATTGTACCTTGTTAAAATGTAAAGAACTTTTCTTTATCAAATTAGTATGGTTTATACATTGGCTTTTTTAAGTATGGGATTTTCTTAAATTTTAACATTAGAAATTACAATATTATATATACCTATTATATTATATAATTATATTATATATATATATAGATTACTAGTACTAATTACAACTTAGTAATATGCCGAGGCTGCGTTATCGGTATATATATTTACTAATTCTATATGGTATAAGCTATTTATATGTATAGCTATATATATATGATCGTTATATATATATAATATATTAGGGTATATAATATATCAGATTATAATTTTATATTATTACTATATAGTATATTATACTATATATTATATTATGAATATGATAGGTTATAATAGTAGTATTATATACTATATATAGGTATATATGAATATATATATATTTATATATATATTATATCATATATACTTATTATATATATATATATATATATAGTATATATAATATATTATATATATAGTATATATATTATATTATTAATTATATTATATTTTTTTATAAGTACTTATATATAATAGTAAATATATATTATATATACTATGATTTCACTTTGTATATGATTGAAGGAAATATTTTAATATTTAAATAAAAGTTGCAACATTTATAAATAATGAAAAAAATACACGATTCAAAGTAAACTAATAATATGGCTGCCAATTATAAAAATATCCTCTTCGGTAAATTATTATTTTAGGATCAATCTATCATGTGGTGTCAAATCGCCCGCGCTCTCTCTTCATGAGGATACCAGATTCATTTGTAGGATAAGGGTAGATAGGTCGAGGTTGGGGAATGTGTGTTTATCGTTGTCTTGGGGTTGCTGGGGCGAATCTTGGATAGAGGGCGCAATTGAAAGTGGATTATTACTGTCGCATTGAAGATTTCAGCAGGATAAGAATGAGAAGAGCACGCGATAGTTGATATCATGTTTACTGCAAGTGATTTTCCCAAAATTGATGAAGTGAATTTCGAGCTGATCGTATTCTAAGTACAACTTTCAGTCAAAATCATTCGTAGACAGACACATAAGCAACAAGCACAAAAAGAATAGCAGTAGCATATTACTGCTTGGAGACACGAACCTGTTAAAAGAGTTCTCATGAGCAGCGAGAGAGAGAGGAGCGAGCACCACGACAATGGGCAGTTGCTAAATTTTCTATTTCATGCAAATTGGGCTTCGTTCTTCTCGCGGTTTCTTGAATGCTCAAGAAAGTGAGCCCCATTAACCTAATGGGAACTAATATGGAAGGGATGATAATGTGGTCTCTGGAAGAGCATTCTCTTCCCGGACTTTCTTGGACCAGCATTACTGCTGGTGGGTCATAACCATGAAAGAGCCGTCTTGGTTGCAGTCAAAACTTTCGTGAATTTGGATAATTGGAGAGTAATGAAGATTGTTCTTCCGTAAGGATGTGTGGAGTTGTGAAGCAGTGCTTATAGGAGAATCAACACCTCGGTAGCGAGTTATCACGTAAGCACGAATATATTATATATTGATATATATATATAATATGATATATATAAATTCTGGTATACGGTATATCCTATAGATAGTATATAATAGCAGTTATATAATAATATAGTATATATATATATATATAATAGTATTTATAGTGTAGGTTAATTAGTGTGTTGTATATGTTATAGTAGTATATATAGCTGATGATATTGTATAATATGAGGGGGTGTGATGATATACGGTGTAGATTAGTATATAAGTAGAGAGAGAGAGAGAGAGAGAGAGAAGAGAGAGAGGTAGAGGTAGCACATCAGATACGGTGGAGTATTATCGTGCGTAAAATAAGGAACATATGGGCAGTATTAACATTCCGACTGGCACTCGTGTTCCGTCGGAGTAGTAAGGGTGGACAATCTACGCCCGAATGTTGCAATGGAGCAATGTTCATGCAATTGTTGCAACATGTGCAAGCAACATTGTGTGGCAACATTTGTTTTTGTCCAAGCTGACTGTGTCAAGAGTAGGGGTCTTTATTGGTCTGGTGAGACCGAATTTTAATGTCTGTGAAGACATTTTCGGAGGTTTAGCCTCCCAAAAGGGGGGGCGGAGCCGCTCTGAGGAGCTTTTTGGTTCCAGGAAGGTTTTAAATGATCGATAATATTTTTGATGTTTTCAATCATTGTAATCGATGATCTTTTACCCTCAATTCGATATTTAAATCGGCTTTCTACGTGCTCTGGTTGCTTTATTACAATGAAAAACAATGAATCTGAAATAAGAATCATTAAATTTATTTAAATTATATAGGCGATTAATCGTGTATATGGTAGGGGGTTGGGGTTCCAAAGGGGAAGTGGAAGGGGTGATATTGTTGCCTGAGCGGATGCTTGGAATGCGGACCCTTTTTTCATGGGGATTTTTTTATATTGATCGTGTGATATTTCTTGAGTTAGTCCGCCTTCGATCGACCTGTAAAAAAAACCGAAGGTGTTCTTATTTCGTAAACGAATGAGAAATATAATTAATAAATAAATAGATAATATTAATTATAATAGAAAATTAATGTAATATAAAGTAATAAATAAATAGATAATAGAGAATAAATAAAATATATATAAATAATGATATGTGAGACCGTAATATGGCCCCGCCGACCAGGATTACGTACTCCTCAGCGTTTCGCCCCACCTCCTTATAAGGGGGGGAAACAGCTGCCCCTAAATAATTAGAATTGATCGAGAAGGCTGAAAGATGTTGAGCTGGGTGAGGAAGGCCGGAGCTGTGGAGAAGGATCCGAGTACGGATTTC
Source organism: Trachelipus rathkii (assembly GCA_015478945.1). NCBI lineage: Eukaryota > Metazoa > Arthropoda > Malacostraca > Isopoda > Trachelipodidae > Trachelipus > Trachelipus rathkii. The sequence continues at coordinate 34,124 of JABUQX010087916.1, forward strand.
GGCTTCGATGCCTTAGAATTATGCGAAGTTGTCCCTCCTGAAAAAAGAAAAATGCAAGATTTTGCCACTAAAAAAAAGTGAAAGATGGCGAAAAGGAGGAAGGATGGAGAAGGAGGCAGATCAGAGAAGAAAAGAGTTGGAGAAGGAGTCTGAGTCAGAGGAGTCGGAGTGGAGTCGGCACCGGTGCTGGAGCTGGTGCGGTGCCGGAGTCTAATAATAGTCGTATAGTTCCATATTAATATCAAAATATATCGTTATTGAACTGTAGATCTCGGAAATGACGGTTATAAGTCCGTTAAATGGTGTCTGGGACCCCCAACGGAAGGGGTGACTGAAAAAAATGCATGGAATGCAAAACAGAGGAAGAAGGAAGAAGGAGGAAGAAGGAGGGATGAAGAAGAGTCTGGAGAAGGGGACGAGTTGGTATCCGGCCCGGCTTGGAGCGGCGGTGCGGTGCGAGTTAGTAAAACATTGCGTTAATAGATACATATCATTACTGTACATAACTCTTCTGTCTAACATGTACATAGCGTCAATTGCATTGCATCATGCAAAGATAAACCGTTTTATTTTAAGTATCCAAAATCACATTTTAATTTCAAATCCTTTACAATTTTTATCAATAGTTAATAATATAATTTTAATTTATTAAAATGAAAAATGTATAAATGGTTCGTTATTCTTTATTTTTTTAGTTTATTTTAACAATATCTTTTTTTTTCAATTTAATTTTTTTGTTTTTGTTTTTTATTTTGGTTTTTATCAATTTATTTTCTAAACTTTTTTTTTTATAAGTTTTAAAATTTTTACTTATAACTTTTATTTATTTTTTTATTTTAATTTTTAAAATTTTTTATTTAAATTATTTTCCGAACTTTTGATTTTCAAACTTTTATTTATTTTATTTATCTAATTTAAACATTTTCTTTCTGTAGAAACTTTTTCTTTTTTATGCTTATAACTTAAAAATTGTCGCTTTACATACCCTAAATCAGTAAATGAAGTAAATCAGTTTATCAAACCACCTACCCCACCCTCCTATGAAGTCTATTGATCTAATGACTATTGATCTATTGATTGTCAAATTTTGTATAACATAACAAGACACTTTTATTTATTTGTTTTGTTTTTCTGTAAACATTTTGTTTTTTTGCTAAAATTGTATTCTTTTATGTTTATAACTTAAAAAAATTGCATTTTTTCATACCTAAAGCAGTAATATAGTAATCAGTTAATCAACACCCACGACGCCATCCCTCATCCATGATTATTGATCTATTGATCTAGTTATCTATTCATATTTTGTATAACATAACCAAAACTTTTATTTATGTTTGTTTTTATTTCATTTAAACATTTTGTTTTACCTAAAAAATTTATGCTTTTATGTTTATAACTTAAAATTTGCATTTTTTACATACCCAAATCAGTAAATCAGTAAATCGTTAATCAAACCAGCCCACTCTTATCCCCTACCGCTTACTGAGCTATTTGATCTTTGATCTAATTGATCTATTGATTCAGTCATATTTTTAAGTATCTTTTGTATAGACATAACATAAAAACAAATTCTTTGCTGGTAGTTGTTGTTGTTTGAAATGTCGCGTTGGTTGATTGAATTTGTTTGCAGTTGTTGATGGTTGTATGTTGAATTGTCGCGTTTGTGTTGGTATTTTGTTGCAGGTTGTTGATGTGTTTTTTTGTTTTGTTGTTAAATGTTTAATATATCAATACGTTCAAGTTAAATGAAAATATCCAACACTTTTTCAAACATATCTCTAAATATTAATGTAATTTTACATTAACAATGGTAGAATAATTGAAAACAAACAAAAAAAATTAATCTTCAACCTAGCCTAACTGAACATCAGCATTCATTAACTTAGTATCTAAAATTAGAAAGCTTCACTTAGCGAAGCAGAACGTCCGGCTTAGCAATCCTCAATCTTTACTATACACAACCGATCAAAATATTATTATTATTATTATTATTATTATTATTATTATTATTATTATTATTATTATTATTATTATTATTATTATTATTATTATTATTATTATTATTATTATTATTATTATTATTATTAATTATTGATTATTATTTACCTCCCACTCCCCGTTTCAAATTAATACAAAACATGAAAATGATTTGACGCTATGTACGCATGAAAAAAAAATTATCAATACAGAACATGGAAATTGATTTGACGCTAAGTACGCATGTGAACGATATATACTTATGGTTTAAAAAGTTTTTTTTTGATCCTAAAAGGTATTGAATATATATTCCTACATTCCGAATTTCTGTCAATTCATCATTGAAGCCTTGAATAAAAATGGTATGTTGTTGTATATATATATATATATATATATATATATATATATATATATCTATATATATATATTTATATATATATACTTATATATATATTATATTATATATATAGTATATATATATATATATAATATATATATATATATAATATAGATAATACTGATATATATATATAATATAGTATATATATATATATATACTATAATATTATATATATAGATAGTTTTATATATATAATGAAAAATACTATGTTAAACTAATATTTTACTGTTGTAAACTTAATAATTAAAAAATTTTAAATCTAGTAAACTTAAGTTTTTTTTTTTGGTTTACTATATTCGTAAATAATAATGAATATTTATTACAGGCTAATCCTTTAATGATGAATGCTGCTAATAAGAAGAGGAAGACCACTATAACAGATAACGCATGTCTCTGTAGAGAAAACTTAAAAAGTCAATGGAACGTCATACATATGAAGTAAGGTTATAGATGAAAACTTCTTCATGGACAAGGAGATCTTGAGGTGTCATTTCGAAAATTGGTTTTGGAAGTGCGATGCTGTATTTACAAGACTTTAGACTATGATTCAGTAACGTATGAGGGTAGGAAATAATTTTCACGTTTGCGATGATCATCACCCGAATCGGAAATCACAGTAAACATCAGTCTATAGAGATATATTAGACAATATGCGGTGAAAGAGTGTATGAGGAGCTTGAAGGGTCATTCCCAGTCCGGTGACCAAAGCAACCTTTACCAATTTCAAAGTAGTTGCTACTGTGTCATGATAAGCTAAAGGAAAGGTAATGTACTGTAAAAACTGATGCAATTCGAGCCACAAATCTTAGTTTCAACACGTTACATAGTAAGTTCAGTCTAGAAGAAGGTTGCCTGTAGGCGTGCTTTCATAGCTGGTTGTTCTCTGTCTAGTAAAATAGGATCGTGAATGTGTAAGGTTAAACATATTCCATTCTCGTATACAATTGAGAAAGCCGCAAAAACATTAGCTAAAGAATGTTGTATGGAATATACAGATTCTTCCCTTAGTCACCGACTTTGCAAAAAATTCGAGAATAGCCGTACATTAGCGACTATTTGTTGCATGAAACTCGTCTGGAGTAAAATAAATACTTTATAATCATCCAATGAGAACGAAATGATCCTTTAAACTACATTATATGGGCCATGATGATTAAATCATTAATAGCTATTATCAACAGATAAGTTAAAGCTATGTTTTGAGAATACCAAAAAACACAGGCATATATGACGGTATCTTTGCACTTATTGCTCAAACTTCAATGTAATGAATATCGCCACATAAATTTGATTGTGAGCATTAGATTGTTAGAGCAGTGTCTAGACGATAAGTGTCAAGGCTCATTTGATCACGATGGTATTTTCCATGAATGTCGTGAATGTATCGTGAATTTTTATAATGCAGTTTTGCCTTTAAAAAACACCAAGAAAAATAATCCGTAAGAAAAATAAAATTTGTAAACTCATGCCTTGAACAAATAATAGGCTGATCGCTATGGTGAGTTTTCAACACCGACTGCACAAAACTATGTACCATATGTATAAGAAAATAGCGTACCAGAGAAGACGAATGACCCATAATGTTCTACAGAAGAAAAAGAAAATAAATGGAAGAAGGATGAGAAGAAGATAACTGTATCCTCACAGGTTGATATTACTTTACTAATGATATCGCAGACATACCAGGAAGATAAAGCTTTGATGATAAAAAGGAAGAGCAATAATAGAATGCGTCCTATTATGCTGGTATCCAACGCGCATATGTTGATAGTGGCACAGATTAAGGACAAGGTGACAAATAGTGTCACATTGTTACCAAGAACAAGAACACTTTAATTAGAGGCCGAAAAAACGCCTGTAAATCAATTAATAGATTTTTTAATGGCTTTTTCACGAGAAGAATCCTAATCTAAAAGTAGTTGTGGCAGCGCATAGAGGTAAATTTGATCCATCAGTTCGTATAATGCTATTACGGCACACCCAAGTTAAAATCTATCACAGCATCCTAAAAAAGAGGCAATAAATCATTTCACATGGGATCGAATGGAAATATAGTCTTCAGGGATACGATGGCTTTGCACACATGTGCAATTGAAAAGATGCCTAATGCATGGGTGTGCCAGTGAAAAAACAATCAAGGGTTTCTTCCTAACCATTTTTTAAATGAAGACACGTGAATTATAAAGATCGAATATCCTGATAAGAATCTTGAAACTATGAAAAATAATGTCCAACAATATAAAGCAAAGATTTGGAGAGTACTTATAAGATTATTTAGTAAAGAATACAATATTTTTGAAAAATGTATTTTACTGTAACACAAGATGGTTAATATACTAAGAAAGTGTTTGAGAAGTTCAGGGGCAGTTTCATAAATAATTTGATATAGACTGTCAGATAACAACAAACAATTGCTCTTATCGCTTTACACTTGTATAAAATGTGGTTTATCGTCTGAGGAAAAGAATGTACTATGTCTGGTCGAAAGAACCTAAAACCTGTTCACCTATGAAGCGCAATTTCGCTGGCTTAGTGTATTATAAAAAAAGTTTGAACAATAATAAACAAAGGCAGCTCGCAAGGTGGAAGAGGGTTCCAAAATTAAGCAATGGCTTAACCCTGACGGTTCGGTTATTGTAAAGGAGTGAAAACTGCTTTCCTATACATGGTTGCGCAATGGCATGGACATAAAGACCTGTAATAAAGGGAAAAGGTACGCGCCATAGCGTTTGCTGTAGACCGCTACAATTCTCACATGAAACAAGGAAGACAGGTATGACAAGAAGCCGGTTTTAATGTCTACGCGTGTGTGGGGAATGTGATATGGAAGATCAAGTACCGCGAATCATTCAAGTTCCTGATCAATCGATGAAAACATAAGTATTAGGATTATTATTCAACGTCTTAGCAATTGATGTTGTTAACACAGGCTCATCAATTTGATAAAATTCCATGATTTGGAAGGGCCGAACTGAGCCATCGAGCATTAACTTACCAGCTCCAACTAAAGGACAGAAGATACATGTATTAGACTATATCATCACTGCACTTTCATCTTTGTTCAGAACGAATGAAGTACGCTTGGTGGCCCCCCTGAAAAACTCATCAGGTGATAAAGTACCGAGACCATCTGAATGCTTTAAGAATGGCAATGCAATGGACAAATATTGTGCGCAGCTTACTTAAAATTCTTCTCCTCAAGATTTATAGCTCCCGTCCTAGCTAAAACGAGCCAAAATAAACTATATTTCCGACACTCTGTGTAAAATGTGTTTTGAAGAAAATTGTGCTAAATGCAATCATGAAGAATGGAACAGCTATTGGAAGCGTGTATACCCAACACGTGAAATTCAGTTATGCATTAAGATGGGGTACAGAAATAGTAAATATATCTTGAAGTTTGGGTCGTTTAAAGAGAAGGAGTTTTTTTTGAAGAAAAGGATAAACTTAAAGAGTTTGTCCCGTCTTTCAACATAGAAAAGGAAGGTGTTGAAGCTTGATATTACATAATCTAAGAAAAATCCTGGATGCGCATTTCATTGCAAAACTATGTCTCAATTCTCTTCTAATAAATTGCAGAAAAAATAAAAAATACACCATACAGAGAGAGATTTATAAATGTACTTAGGATAAACAAGTTGGGACTAATCAATCATTGTGATAGTCGAAGTCCCTACGTTATTCATATAGGCAGTAAATATGTTGTTACAGTTTGTCAAAAATGCACTAGCCGAACGAACGTATATTGAACAAATTTCCTTATCGCGACGTGATTTACGACTGCGTATGCACGTATAAAATTATACGAGCTACTTAAAAGTCAAACAAAGGGCATTGTACTGCGATACAGACCTCTTGTATTTTTTGTCGCTTGGAGAAAAGATGAAGTTCGCTGAAACAGGAAACTCTCTCTTATTAGGGGAACTAACCAGATAAATAGCAGATTAGGGTTCTGAGGCATACGGGTGATCCTTTGTGTGTAACTGGACCTAAGTCTTATGCTGTTAAAATAAGAACTGTCATGAAATTAAAATATATGTAAAATGCCAAGGTCTACAAGATCAATAAGAACACAGGATACTATTGAGATTTTGAAAAAATTGTTAAAGTTAACGTTTGATCGTTGCTTTCTGAAAATAGTATATCGGGTGGGTTCAGCGATGAGTATTTGTACATATGATATCAAAAATCATGATGTTACAGTGAAGGCAATGAAATACAATTTGATAATGTTGAATAAAGAAAAGAAGTTCCAGAAGACCTGCCTCATAAAAAAGCAGCACGAATAGACGAGAGCCGGCAAGAATCCTAATGCTAATTTTACATGGAAGTAACTGAGGGTGGATTCATGTTATATGTGTTTCCTATTATAATTCAAAACTGTGGAAAATATGGATGAAGTTGTTAGTATTGTTGGAACGGTTTTTTTTTTCCCTAAAAAAAAGGGGGGGGGTTTTTTTTCCCCCCCAAAACACAACATCCGATAAGCGAATCTTAATTAAAAATTCATGGTCGATACGGTGGTCATATGTTATAAAGGGTAATTAATCCATTTAATATATTAAAAATATCTAACTATGTTTAATGTATATGTTTAATGTTTTCTATGTACTAAATATCTGAAATAATAAATGTAAACTAACAAAGTTATTTTTTATTACCTCTATTTATTATCCAAACCTTTGCGATAATATAGAAATGTGTGTGTGTGTGTGCGTGTGTGTGAGTGTATGTGTGTGTGTTGTCGTGTGTTGTATGTGTGTTGTTAGGTTTGATATAATATAATATATAATAATAATAATAATAATAATAATAATAATAATAATAATAATAATCATAATAATAATGGAATAATAATAATAATAATATAATCATAATAATATAATAATAATAATAATAATAATAATAATAATATTTTGATCGGTGTGCATAGTAAAGATGATTGCTATGCCGTCTTCGGCTGGTAAGTTGAAACTTCTAATTTTAGTTACCTTGTTAAAGAATGCTGTTGTCAGTTAGGCTAGGTTGAGATATATTTTTTGTTTAGTAAATATTTACATGTTAAAGTAAAATTAACATTATATTTTAGAGATATGTTGAAAAAGTGTTGTATATTTCATTTAACTTGAACGTTTGATATATTAAACATTTAACAACAACAAAATTTAACAGACAACAACATAAACAACTGCAACAAATGCAACAACAACGCGACATTTCACAACAACACTACAGCAAAGAATTTATTTTAATGTAATGTTTATACCAAAAAGATACTTATAATAATGACTTGAATCATAGATCATAGATCATTGGAAGGGTAGGTGGAATAGAGTGGGTGGTTGATTAATCTGATTTACCTGATTTACTGCTTTAGGTATGTAGGAAATGGCAAATTTTTTAAGTATAACATAAAAAGCTAATGTTTTAGTAAAAAAAAATGTTTAAAGAACAAAACAAAATAAATAAATAGTTTCATTAAAAATTTTTGTTATACAAAATATGACTTGAATCAATAGAGTCAGATAGATTCAAAAGATGTATGGATGAGGGGAGTGGTGTGGGTGGTTGATTTCTGATTTACTGATTTACTACTGCTTTAGGGTATGTAAAAAATGCAATTTTTTAAGTTATTAACTCATAAAAACATAAAATGTTTTAGTAAAAACAAATGTTTTAAAGAAAACAGAACAAAATAAATAAAAGTTTTTTTGTGTTATGTTAAACAAATATGACTTGGATCAATAGATCATATAGATCAATAAAACAATAGATCAATGATCAATAGATCATGATCAATAGATCAATAGTATCAATAGATCAAAGATCAATAGATCAATAGAACATGGAAGGGTAGGAGGGTGGAGGGGGTGGTTTGATTAACTGATATAATTTAGGGTATGTCAAAATGCAAATTTTTTTAAGTTATGAACATAAAAAAAAGTAAGTGTTTAGTAAAACACATGTTAAGTAAAATAAAACAAAATAAAATAAAAAGTTTGAAAAATAAGTTAGAAAAATAAATTTAAATAAAAAAATTTTTAAATAAATAAAAATATTAAACACAAAGTAATGCCAAATAAAACTTAAAAAAAAAAAGTTAGAAAAATAAATTGAATAAAAAAACAAAATAAAAAACAGAAACAAAAAAATTAAAAATGAAAAAAAAAAGAATAATTGTAAATGAAACTTATAAAAATAAAAATACAAACATATATACATGTTTCAATTTAGTAAAAAAAAAATTATATTAGTTAACGTTTATAAATAGAATAATGAGATTTGAAATTAAGATGCTCAGTATTTTCAATCACTTTAGAATAAACGGGTTATCTTTGCAATTGATGCATGCAATTGGAGTGACATGTACCTGTTAGAACAGAACAGTTATGTGCAGTAATGATATTGTATCTTAAACTGAATGTGTTACCTAACTCGGCCCGCACGGCTCCAGCTCCGGGGCGCGGTACATAACTCTGTCCCTCCTACTCAGATCTCCTTTCTTCAATCCTCTCTCCTCTGTTTTTGATTCCATCATTTTTTTTTTCAGTCGAGACCCCCCGTAATGGGGGGTCCTAGACTTTAGACTCTATAACGCGTCATTTTCGAGATCTACAGTTCATAACATATATTTTGATATAATATGGGGACTAAACGAATATTATATTAACTCGCACGCACCATGCTCCAGCCACGGTGCCGGATGCCCAACTCAAGATGCTGCTGACTCAGACCTTCTCAACTCTTTTCTCTTTGACTCCTCTTTCTCCATCCTTCCTCCTTTTTCCGCACTTCTTTCTTCTTTCCTCTGTTTTCATTCCTTTGCATTTACTTCTTTTTCGAGGGAGGGGCCCCTCCGGGGTCTCGGAACGCCGAAGCCGAATCCGACTCGGATCCTTCTCCACTCCGGCTCTCTAACCAAGCCTCAATTTCAGCTTCGAAAAGCAAGTTAATTTTTTAGTGGTGCGTCCACCACATTATGGGTTTTTCCGCTGGGGTACGTAAGCCTGGGCGTCACCTGAAACGTTTAATATATAGTTATATAATTTTATTTTATCTTATTTTTTATTTGATTATTTATTTTATTTATTTTATTTAATTTAATTTTTAATTCCATGATAATTAATTTGATTATTTATTTAATTATATTTTTATTTGCTTTCGAAAAAAAACCGTTCGTTTTGTTTTTTTCGTCGATCGAAGGGGTAGTGTGACAACACGGTAATTTAAAATTCCATGAAATAAAGGTGATATTCAAGGCTCGCTCTTTCACTTCCGGCATTTGAACGCCAACCCTACTACAGCGAATAATCGAACTGAATTTAAATAATTTCTAATGATTTCTTTTCCGGATATATTTCTTCATGTTAAAAGCCACACAGAGCTCGTAGAAAGACGATTTTAAAATTGTTTTAGGGTATATCACATGGAATTCTGATTGAAACACAAAATGAATATTGTGATCCTTTAAACTTCCAGAATGATCAAAGCTCCCTCAAGAGGGGCTCCGCCCCCCTTTTGGGGAGGCTAAACCTCCGAAAGGTCTTCGACCTTAATTGTCTCACCGACCTTAAAAACCCTAACCTTGACACGTCAAGCTTGGAAAAACCAAATGTTGCCAATGTTGCTTGCAACATATTGACAACATTGCATGCAATTTGGCCTTCCAACATATTGGCGTTACGTTTGTCCACCCCTTACCTACTTTCGTGTTCTACCTTTCACTCACACCATGTTCCTATTATCAGTAATGTGTATAAACTTGACCACCATGCAACCTTTTTTTCACAACACACAGCTGTCCCTTTATCAGTACTACAATTCATCTCGTTTTTTACAACTTCTTTTCTAAAATGAATGCAAATAATACGTTCTTGGTCAGAGTAACGCAAGCGGGGTGGCTTCCAAAAAATAGTCCTAATCCACCTCTACCTCATCCTCCTTCACTACCCGCAGTCCCGCACGCCGAGAGTTTGGATTTGGTGGCAACTTGCATGATATTAAAATGCCCCGACATCTTGTTCTGCAACTTAGTCATTTTTCTTTCTTTTTAATTTTTACAACTTCGTGATCCTTAGATCCTTATTTTAATTTCGAGTTTGTTGAACATCACCTCTCGCTCCCCCTTGATTCTTAATACAAAACTAAAGTATTTGGGGTACTGATAGCAAACCCTACTATGTTTCCTCTCACTCTCTCTATCATTAATTTTCATCCAAAAACGGTTGTTTCCTGCTCTTATGTTAAGGTCCAAAGCTGTTTTTCTTTCACAACGCTTTAGAATCTTCTGAATTTTTTACTTTATGGCTCAGACTGTCTTGCAAAATCCTATGGCTAAATTTACTGTTTAGTAAAGTCAGCTTGATTATCCTTAACATTCATCCACTACTCAACTTACTTAGACTCTCTATAGTATCTTCTCACTTCTTTAGTCTTCTCCCTTTTTTGAAATGCATCATTCTTGGTAATTTCAATATTCACTACCTTCTACTGACTTTCCTCTAATCACAGTAAACAGCTGCTGAATTGTCGACCAATTAAATCATTTCTCTATCCTAATGCTCGAGGAGAATAGTCGGCAGGTCTTACTGAGTATAAATGATCGTCTTTAGTGATAAAAATAACATTCTAGAATGACCGCTTTTCATATTTTTCCTAACTCTCTCCGCTACTCGGGTTTCTGCCTATCACATTCTTATCTCTATCCTGCTTTATCTCTTCAAGTTCTTTTCCAGGAATACCACTACTCTAACTGCCACCCTGCTACTGTGTCCGGATCTGCGGTTGTATTCCTTTGATATTCCATGAAAGGATTTACTAGTTTCAGAAGAAGGGGATCCTTTAATTGAGACGATTTTCTTCTGGCATGGAGAAAGCGATATTCCATAGAGAAATGCACCGGAGAGTAATTTGGGCCGGAGGCGATAAATATGAAATTTTTAATTATATATATATATATAAGTTATTATATTATTATGATTATATATATATACTATTATAATATAGATATATATATATATATATATATATATATATATCTATTATTCTATGATACTATATATATATTATATTAATATATATATATATATATATATATATATATATATATGAAGGATTAACTCTAAACATGCAATTATCATGTCCTTCTCGTCCGGATCCTAAGTAGTAACTCCCTAGAGAAGTTACACTACCTTGAAGAGGGCTATACCCGTGAGGTGTGAACTAGCTTGTGCGCTCTGGGAATACTTTACTGGTAATACATTACTATCAGAAAGGTTCAAAATATTATAACACAAAACTTTTTACTTGGACCAATTTGAAAAGAAACATAAAACATATATTTGAAGATTAAAAGAAATGATTCTAAAATCTTCAAGAGGAAAAGTGCGAAAAAAGAAAGCTGATATTCACGATACAGCAGATGAATGATCCATTCCATACCAATCATCAACTTCTACTCTATTGAAAAAGATGTCTTCAGCCTGCACGTTTGAAATAAGCTGAGAAAAAACACAAAAGATTTGGGACAGTTAATGATAGACAAGCGCAGAAATTCCATTTCAAAATTTTGGGAAATGATTGCTGTGACAATCTGACATTTTCTTTTGTAGAAGACATTGGATTTAAGAGATTAATAAATTACGTATGTTCCCAATATAATATTCCATCAGGGAGGTACTTTTCAGAAGAGATTAATCCCAACAATATATAAAAGGTAAAGAACAAAATAACTTCAGCTGCAAGAAATTCAAGCAATTCATTAACATCAGATATTTTGACTTGCTCATATAACAATGAAAGCTTAAGTATGTCATGGCATTGGATTGATAAAGATTTTTAAAGGAAGAGTGGAACATTAAAAATCAGTAGTTTGTGTTTCTCATTCAGCAGAAATATGTCTAAAAAGTGAGGAATAACATAAGAGCTGGGATTTAAAAAAAAGAAATATTTCAAGATCCTGATCATACCGATAATGCACCAAACATTACAAAAGTAATGAGAGCGACAGGTGTTTATTAATGAGACATCTTTTATTCATTTTAAATACATGATGCTTTTGTTTTTCTCTAAAAATCAACTAAAAATTTAATTAACTTTATGAGAAAATTGTAAGGCCATTTTGTATATACCATTGCTACAACTAACGTAATGAAATTCAATAATTCAAAAAATTTGCCAAATACACAACTATCCAAGATGTGAAACAAGAATGGAATTCATCATATTAGCTGCAAAGGACATAAAGCAAAAAGCATTGCAAATTACTATATATCTTCAAATTCGAAAAACAATCTAGATATCTTAATGCAAATCACTGGAAAGCTAATGGAGAATATAATTAGATGCTACAACCATTAAAGAATTAACTAAAAGAGCGAGTGGTGATGATGTAAGAATTTATCTTTGTAATACCTACAGTTAATGCATTGCAAAAATATTAGCAAAAACGTTGAGATAGCCGTGTAAAAACTATGAAAGATGAACTGTTAAATTCTGTTACTGAACGTAAAGAGAAGAAACTTTATGTACTTTCAACAGTTCTAATCCACAATACAATTAGCTCTTTGATATTATGATCAGGAAGGAAATAAAATTATGCTCAAGAAGAAGTAATAGATTTTTATAAGCTAAGAGAAAATATTAGCATTAAGTCGATTCTGATGACCAATGATGATCACAATGATCAGTCTCATACAGATTCAATGAAGAATCTGAAAATGAAAACGGCAGATATTGAGAGGAACACATTCATTTTCTGGAAGTGCTTGAATGACTGCTACAAGAAAATCCTCGAAAATAAATGAGAATAATTCAGATACAGATCAACCAAGTGGAACTGATTCAGAAAAAAAAGTTTAAAATGCAAAGTAGAAGCAGCAGTGAGATGAAACACCATGATTTGAAAATACCTATCAACTATTGTGGATCAAATATTTTTGGCAGCTACCAATTATGGAACGAAAATCGGATCTGATTCAACTGTTATGGTGGAAAGAAAAGAAGCTCTTTTCTGAATTTGCATCTTAGCCTGAATTAGCTGGAAATTATCTCTCTGCTCCAACTCAAGTGATGTAAGCGAGAGAATGTTAACAAGCAGGAAATATTTTCATACAAGTAAAAGGAATGTCTTCTCAACACTAGCTAGCCTGTATCAGTCTCCTGGTCTTCATCAGAATGTTAAGAGCATTGTGATTAAATATTAGGAGAATGGTACCTAATAGAATACTAAGCTATTTACTCCATTTCGCTGACCTTTGGTGTTTTAACAAATATAAGTTTAAATTTCTCAAAAAATTCTATTGTGAAACTATACAGTTTCGATAACAGCTGGTACATGCACGCACTTTATAATATATATAGTATATATATAATATATATACTATTTTTATATAATATATTTATATATATATATATAATATATATATATATATATTATATATACTATATATATATATATAGTATATATATATATTTATTATTTTATAATATATATATATTATTAGTAGTAGTTTCCGGTTTGGGATCCTCCACCCTTTTGATATGAATGGATAGGGAATAGTCTGAACTGTGGAATTAATCTATATATGGGAAAGCTCGAATCCGTGTTAAATTTCAAAGTCTGTAGGATGTATATAGAGGGGGGTCACTCCCGAGAGCGTAGCCGCTACGCCGCGTTTATACCCTTTTGGCTTCCAAACCGAGTTAAGCCTAACGGCTAATCATTGATCCGGTGTTTGATGCGCGTGAGAGAGAGCGAGCGGCGCGCGCGAGCGTTGCGTGCACTAAATACCAATGCTATATTATTTAGTTATTACGGGTCGAAATTCATTCCGAAGGAATCGAATCTGAAGTCTAAAACAACGATTCCTGTAAGGGATCGTTTTACGCCGTTTCCGACTTCGATTCCGCCGTGGCCGCGTTTAAAGATCCGGTTTTGACGCCGACGTTGAGAACCAGTCCGCCTCCGACTCCTTATCGTATCGTGCTAAAAATTGGAGGGTGGTTAGATGAATGAGGTAATTCTTGTATACGTAAGTTACTCTAGCGTGGGTCCCCCCAGAGGGACCACCCCAACAAATTAAATTTGATCGTAAGAAAGGCTGAAATTTGGTGAGAGGGATTCAGAGTTGATATTTCTAGAAATAGCTTGTAATGGGAAGCTGAGGAGTGGCTCCGGCAACCGGTGCTGGAGCCCACTGTGTTGCCGAGTTAATAAACAGTCCTATAACAACAATGTTGGTGTCCTTATAAGGGGTTTAACGAGTCGTAGAGTTCGAATATGATTGTTACACCCGGTAGGGTCTCTACAGGACCCCCATCTCAGGGGGTCTCGACGAACAAAAAAGAGCACAGGTGGGAAACAGAGGTCGAAGGAGAATGAAGAAATGAAAAGAATGAAGAAAGGAGTCTGACTCAGAGATGTTAGGAGTTGATCTGCACCGGTGCTGGCCCCGGTGCGATGCCGAGTTATTAATTTAGTGTAATGCATAGAATGTTGGCTTCTTTATATGTTATTGGGGTCTGGTAGAGTTTTCGAAAATAATGGGTTTCAGACCATCCAGAAATTAACAATTTCTTATTCTTTTTATTTTATTACCTTAAAATTTACGTTTTTATATACCTCTAAAGGTAACACTAAATCAAACACACTATCCAACCCCAGCATCTAACCTTCCCTCTGACCATCTGTGATTATTGAATGTCTATTGATTAAGGTCACATTTTGAGTATCATTTTTGGATACAACATAAATAAAATGCAAAGTTTAATTATCATACTGGCCAACGAATTATGCTGACGTAACAAAGCTTTTCACAGTAATAAAGCTTACTTAGCGCATCATTGACTATGAATAGAACCACAACGAGAAACATTTAGCCCATCTTAGCAGGGATATGAATGGTTTAACGTAACAAAGTTCACACTCTTAACACAGTAAGTAACTAACATACACATTCCAAACGCTAACTTATTCACACTTTGTTAAGCGTGTCTCTAACATAACAACGTTAATTTTCATTAACATGGTGATATGTAAAAAATTTGCCATAAACGTTGGTGTAATTCCATCATAGCAGACGAAGAGTAATACTCTAACGTAACAAAGTTTTTTCACATTAGATAAAGCTAACATAGCATCAACTGAACTAAGAATGATAGATTGTAAAGCAAGCCAGACCTCTAACAAGAAACTGATAACCTTAACAAGATCACATTAACACTACATAATACCTTTTGGGTAAAGACAAAGCAAAGTAAAGTTTTTATCTCTCTTAAAGCTCAACTAGAAATAACATACTTTAACACAACAACCGCTACACGATAAAAGTCAGCCCGCACATCTTAACAACAAAGCGTACATAAGGGGCAGTAAAACATGTTTTCGGGTGTATAACATAATTTCCAATAAAAAGAACATTAAATTAAATAAATACACTTGTACATATAGTTTTTAAATATATTAAACCATCTAATCAGATGGACAGAGGATCCTGTATAAATTGAGCAAGTTGCCTATAATGTTTCTCAGAGATTCATAACCATCTCGAAACGATGTAAGCATATAACACTTGCTGCAACTAGAACCATTTTTCTGCTATTTCCGGTTCAACAGCACTCACTCGCTCCCTCCAGAGAGAAGTAACGTTCGCCTGGCTGATAAAGTTATTAAGGCATTTCTTTAGTACTGCATTATACGGAATCGCAACAATGTTTTCCGTGTAAATAGCTGTAATTACCATAAACACC
>JABUQX010087917.1:0-23259 GCA_015478945.1 Trachelipus rathkii
GAGATATTTTCTGCACATACGCTACGACGGAGGCAGCACTATCACGGCATAACTCTATTTCTAAACACCAGAAGTTATTGGGGTTCGGTAGAGGGATTTTCGACTTTTTTCTGCCGCCGCATGCATAGGTACACAGAGGAATAAAAGGATAATTGCCCTTCGTAGGAGATCAAGGGCGATGTGATAGTGCTTGCTGTCGACAGACCTCTTTTTCCACAACCCATAAGTTTGTAGAAGGAGTGCGGGCAAAAACAGCCCATACTGCTGTCACTCTTCCTATCCGACGAATGGCAAAACTTTACACCCGATGGATGCGCTGCATGCAGAGTTACGAGCGTGAGCCAGTATGCTGCCGCATTAGTTAGCAGCAGTACAGCCGGGGAAACTTATTTCAAACACAGTTCGGTTAGAGGGAGAACGACTGTTATGGCTGATTTTTGTACTATTAAAGGACATTTTTGACATCACTCTTAACTGCAGAACGACCCCCTCAACAATAAAAGAGCGCTAATGAATCTTTACGAGGTTACCTACGAAATAACCTTTGTTACGCTTTTGACTTCTTCTAAATAATCATGTTCGGACAGATCTTCGTCAGCCTATGGGTGCGTGCTGATACGCATCGCCCTCGCCGAAAGCGGAGTTTTGGGTTACGAAAAAATCGAACTAGCGCAGCGTCCAGTCCGATGGCCTCATGTTGAATTACATTCACTCGGTAGTATGAGGGCGGTGTGTAAAAAGCATTGCGACATGTATAGCGCAAGCTGATTTGATTGCGCTCTGGAAGTCCCTTCGATTCATGAGGAAAGCCACTTACAATGCCCAAGTCCCATATCGAGTAGGGTTATACACGGTTACCGTCCTTTCTGGAGGGGAAAGCACGATTGATCCCTACATCTGTGCCGCGGCTGCACAGGACATTAGGGCATAAAACCTGTTATTAGACTCTTTCTCTTTGCGGCTAGACCGCGATTCTTCTAAGAAGATATTATACGGAGCCCTTCGCTGAGGCACCGACTAACGAGCAATGGAGGACTAGCGAATAACCGCCTCACTTTCGACCCCGAAAAGCGAGAATGTACCGCGCGCACTACACTCCCACAGATCGGAAAAGGCAGTAGGCAAACTGAAGAGCGGACGGAAAGTAAAGCACGATAACGCGCGGCATACCCACGAGGAGCATGTTCGCCGGCACGTAACTCCCATTATCCTATCATTCATCAGCTTCGCACATTACCCATGCAGGGAAGCAGCAGCGGCAGCGCTTAGACACCGCCCGGACACACTGGCACCTGGTACCCCGCCCGCAACTCTCGCGTCAAACCCATATCGGGAGTCGATTCCGCTGACTACTTTAGAGGTAAGTCTCAGGTTCGTTATGGAATTAAACCAGATACAATCGCTTTTCACACTAAGATGCCATGCAACACACCGAAATCAGAAGAGCTTCAATTCTGTCAATTCCTTCCGTGTCCGGGCTCTGGGATTTTTCCTCCGTTTGAATCATAATTTAACGCAGCTCCAACTCCTGGTAGAGTGCCTTCTAAATTCTTCTAATTCAGCTTTGCAATCATTGATACGCCCGGAACCATCAAATCTTTGTGTTCCCTGGGTTCCCGTGAGTCGTGGCAATGACGCCGGACGTGATTCGTAGTTGCAATAGTTTA
Organism: Trachelipus rathkii; assembly: GCA_015478945.1. NCBI lineage: Eukaryota > Metazoa > Arthropoda > Malacostraca > Isopoda > Trachelipodidae > Trachelipus > Trachelipus rathkii. The sequence continues at coordinate 1,668 of JABUQX010087917.1, forward strand.
TAGTTAGAACTAAGGCGTGTACGTGATCGCTTCGATCTCTAAAGTTTCGTTCTATGATTTAATGAAAACTTCTTGGCAAATGTTTGCATAAGTAGTCTTGCAGGGTTCCAAGAATTCATCTCTTCGCCCTCGCAATACTAAATGCCGCCGTCTGTCCCTTTAATCATTACTGGTTCGAAAACGGCTGAAAAAAGGCGACGCGAGGTCTCTGTTCATCATTCATTGCGCTATCATTCGGACGTAAATATATCTTAGCCGCTCTGAGCACTCTATATTTTTTCAAATGGAACTGTCGGTGGTCCACGGTCGGGACCCACTCGGTGAATGTACACCTCCGCGGAAGAAACTCGTCGACTTGTTCTAAACAGGAGTCCGCATGGATCCCGGTACGCTGAACCGCGCACGAAAGAAACATGCCGCACTAATGACCGAATTTTTTTAATACCTTCCGTTTTTCATGTTTCCCCTTACGACGCGCGGGAAACCGAGAGAAATACGCCGTGTAACGGAATTGAGGCGCAGGGGCAAAAAACGAAAAATAAGAGGATCAAGCTAACAGCTGCAATTTACCCGAACAGGTACGGGCGAAGCTGCGCGAGAGGCCCTCCGAAAACGACGAATGAGATGCGGCTATGTTGCCCTGATCGTGCTCCAGGCACGTGCGTGAGGTCCGGTTAGAGGAAACTACGTTAATTGCAAAACCCTATAAAAGAAAGCGGAGAGCGGTATACTGACGTCGCTTTTGCAGCGGAATAAAAATACACGATTGTTATCAAGTTCGAGATCTGCGAACCGTTCCCCTTTTAGAGCGGAGAAAACTCTACCAAACAGCAGCGCGATCGCGTCCACATCCGATACTCATCACTCTGCCGCTTGTCATCGCTACTTTTGGTTTTGGTGTCGCTAACCCGTGACAATCGAACACACTCCGCCGCGAGAATCCGACCCGTTTACTAAAAAGAAGACGCGTACGAATCGGTTTGGTCTGTACGGAAGCGATCTCAGAAATAACTCGCGAGACGCGCGAGAGTCAACGGACTGAATGAGAGGGTTTACAGTGGGTAGAGGCGATACGCCTTTCGGATTTGCGGAAGCGATGCAAACTCCGAAACCTCTATCCAGAGGAAGGATTAACTGAGAACAATCCTCGTCGGAAATAATGCACTCTAAGAGCTAACAGTGCAACGGGATTTTACGCTCAGGGAGACAACTGAAAGATACTCTCTACGTGCTCGCCTCGCTAAACCGGCTTGCCACAGCGACACAGAAACATACCTAACCGCAGTCGACGCCTGCCTGCGAAGAGACGCGTAAGACGACCCTGAAAGCGGAAAGGAGGATTGTTGGTAACTGCTCTCCTAACAAAACTCGGCACTCTTGCCACTAACCGAGAAGCGTATACAGCAAAACGGCCCTTTCCGAGGACAGCCGGAATAAACCACTGGGACGCTTCAGCTCACTTAGACGATTGCGGGCCTTGGGTGGCTTTGCTGTCCGCCATCAGAAAATCCTACTAACGAGCTTTTTAACCGCAACAACTTTATTATACGCTATTGGGAGCCTGGAAGTACGCGGCTGCTGGCACCAGACTTGCCCTCCAATGGACTTCACCGTCACATTTCTTTAATGAATCATTCCGATTGCGAGCTCGAAAGTCTCCGCAATCTTTTTTCGCTACACTTACTTCCCTTTGCTCGGGATTGTAATTTTTGCGTGCTCTGCTGCCTTTCCTTAGAATTTGGTATAGTCGGTTTTCTCGTTAGCTGCCTTCTGCGAGATCGAACTGATTCGTTACCGTTAGCATATGTAGCGAATATCAACTACATTCAGAAAGCTAGATTAAGGCAGACCTTCGTGATTTGCGGTCGTCTCTGTGGCACAAAGCTCAGCTCTGGCTGATAAAAATTATGTTTATCGAGCGGCTACATTAATCCAGATCAGAGTGAATTGGACGAAGGAGGACGCATGCTGTGCTGCTGCTGCGTAGTGCTTATGCCCACAGTTTAAAACTTGAGATAGGCCAGGTCTATGCGAACCGCAAGCAGCAGACATTGCCGGCTGCACCTTCGATTCCTGTCATCAGGCCCGGTTTTTTTTTGTTTTACTAACATAATCGCGCTTATCTCCGTGGCCGACGACGCGAAGGAAGTTGTGAGGTCGAGACTAGTTTGCTCTCCAACGTATTAGCTCTTAGATATTACATCGAAGTTATCGAGTAATGGAGATTGTTCACTAAAGATTTCCGTAAATCGTTTGAAATGCTTTTAAATGAGCATATTCGCAGGTTTATCGCCTAAGTCGGCGGAAAGTACTTTCAGACAAGCTATGCTTTTGTATTGGATTATTGTGACAGCATTTTACTGACCTGCGCCAGTGATCAACCAGGTAGGTCCTCCTCCGTCTGGGCACCTCCCGAGAGCATTATTGCTTCAGTAGTATTTTATTATTGTCTATCCCTTCTTGAGGCCTCGACATAGCAGCGCATCGCTTGCTTAAGCTAATAATAAATAATCATTCAAGCTGCTCGCGTCGATAAATAATATCAATCTCCCGCTTTACCTGCTTCGATTATTGCCATCTTTATTTGCGGTAAGCGAAACAAAGGAAGCAAAACACGAACACGGCAACTCTTCACTGAAACTTGGGATATATAACGAAACGCCGTGATATCCTAACCATACTCACTCGCGACACAATACAAGCTCGAGTAAGCGTAGGAACCCTACACGTACATTCTTTTGACATAACTTTCTGTTATTGATCTTTTGAGAATTCACTCTACTTGACTAACAGATAGTAGCGGCTTCTGGAGAACATCTGGATCACAGTCTCGTGAGTCAGTGGCTACGTATGACCGCAGTTGATACGTTACTCCATCGGAAGACTTCTTGGACAACGATTTCGGATACTCCCCGGGGCAACTGATACGGTCCAACGGATTCACGCTAAACTGAGATGTCAAGTCGCCGTCCGGATTCACCTTGCATTTTATATGTTTATGCGAACTGCTTTCTGTACGACCGTGATACTCGCACCAAAATCCATCGTAGACCGTTGTTATATCTACTAGCTTTTCCTCTCAACTTTCTCCCACTGTGTCCCTTTGCCAAGAAGCCTTACATATCTCAAGTTCCTACGAACAGTAGTAGCATCAACAGCGGAAGCAGCAGCATTATTAAGTAGTGATTCCACGAGAACTCCGGCGCGAATCAGTCACACCGACGAGCCCATCAACATGCGGCAAGACCTGAGTGAACGGAGAAAGGATGATGCAACAGTTGCCCGTAGAGGCGCGGCCTACGAAACCAGGTCTTATGTCCGTTTCCAAGCCTAGCAATTTACTAGGTACTGCACGATTTTGTCTAGTTGACCGAAAAGAGAGGCGCAAGACCGAGAACTCAAAGCGATGACAATAACGCACTTTGAGATTACGAGATGGGATAAACCTCGACCCGGACCCTCAGTATCGATCGCTATGATCGATAATATTGTTTGACTCGATTGACATGGGCACATGTCTGTTCTGCTACTTTTTTACAATCTCAGATCCGATGGTAGCCTTTCTTCTTCTCAGTCCAAACTCCCATCGTGCTATAGACAACAGTTAATCTTCTACGAGCTAAGTACTTAGCTGGAACACTATGAAATTACTACTCAGTTCGCATGCTATAGTCTCAAACCAAAGTTATAATAAAAATGCGAGCAATGAATCCGCGCGCACTGCCGCTTAGCGAATTATCACTACGAAGAGGGGATGGGCACTGCTAGGTCGGCTAGAAGTTCCATTTTTGCCTTCCCTGTTAAGTACTCTTTCGGAGAACTCTAAACACAATTGATTAACAGCCAACGGAAGTAGCAGTTATGGAAATTAACCTTGTAATCAGCGTCCCCAGTGAGCAGGCCACTATAGACAGAGATTGGGACCGGGGCAGAGACATCCAAGCCACATGCAAACATATAGTCATCAGGTATGTTTGTCGTCGTGGGGGATTTCGGATGAGATACCAAGTCGACCGTCCGTCACCGCATTTAGTGTTGCGAAACTCTTTGAACAGACCGTCTGATCCACAACACTATTCTTCATCCCAGACGTATACTTGTAATTTTAACTCTCGTGGTTCTCTCTCGCTCAACTCTCGCACTGTATCTGTATCTTCTTCTACTTTCGAACAACATAGTATTACTTATCAGCCATAACAACAACAGCAGCTTTAATAAAAAATATCAAAACGAGAACTTCGCGCGACTCACTATACACCAACAATCAGGCCCCCAATATAATGCGCAGAAACTGATAGTAACGAGGAGCAACGGAATGCATGCAAAACAGTCCGGCGTACCTATATCGAAACATTCGTGGACAGGAATTTTCCGTAGCGCACAGGTAACAAACAGTCACTTGATCCTCCGTTCCTAAGCTAGCAAAATACAGGGTACTTAGCAGATTAGTCAAGGGTGTGATAGAAAGTAGAGTCGTAAGAGCCGATAACTGCATCGAAGCAAAGGCTTGAGATTACGAAAGGAGATAGCTTCTGGGACCTCGAGCGCTCATACTCGGATGCTATGACGATCTTTAATGGACTTACCGGAGGACATTCCAACCCTCTTTTACCATATCTCAGTTCCCGATGGTTAGCCTTCTTTCTCAGTCAAACGTCCCACTGCGTCTGAACCGTAAGCAGCAGTAGCAATAGATTCCACGAGAACTCCGCGCGATCAGCACATCCATCTCGTTTCACGGACGGCCCTCCATAAATGCCAAGACCTGAAAAGTGAAACGGAGGAAGGATGATGCACCAGTCAGCGCATCCGTATAGATAATAGTGTGGATAGGAATTTAACGCAGCGGCACGTAGACAAACATTCCTTTGATCCCGTTCCCGAAGACCACATAAAATCGGTACTAGCAGATTTTAGTCGGTTGGACTGCGATAAGAGAGTATAAGACCCGAGACTCAAGCGGAAAATGCATTAGCAATTGTGATAACGATAGGAGGATACTCGACCCGAGCGCTCATCCCGATCGCTATGATCGATCTTATTGAATACGTACGAATATTTTCCCTCTCTTTTACAATCTACAGTCCGATGGTTAGCCTTCCTTCGTCAATATTCACGTACCATCCTTGCCGCTGAACCGTTTCCTCTACTAAAACGCCTGCTGTCGCTGCGCTTGCTTACGATCTGAGCTGATCTCTAATTATCTGCCGCGCTTAGTATGCGGGATTTTACCACGCGAGCGCAAGCACGAAACGCCTGCTTTGCGCACGATTAATTTAAAAGTCGTTATGCGGCATCTTCTGGAAGTACACGAGTATGGCGGCGCTGCCAGTGGGAATTACCATTCCGAAATGAATCACCAAAGCCAAGACACACATTCGTGATAAAAGTATGTTGAAGTACTCCAATCTCTGGAATTAAAGTTTATCGCAGTAGGCTGTGGCAAGAGAGCTAACTTACCAGATAGGTGTATTTGGAACTTTGTTAATTCAAACCAAGAAGCATCCGCCACGACCTTAACCTATCTCAGAGCGGAAGCAGTCTCGACGTTCCATCCGTCGCGAATTACTGGACTCGCCATGCCACTATCATATGGGCCTCCTAATAGTATCCCCCACCCCCTTCGGGCGAATCCGTATGGTGTGATCGATCGCCGACGACGAACAGAGAGAGAAGGGAACCAACTCGTCTCTTTGACGAGACGAACGGGAAAGTCTCATAACAGAGACTTGATCTTCCATGATATAAGATAAATGCAGGACGGCGGCAAGTTGCGAGGTTCTAAGCCATTCTACTACTAGTTGCGACCTCTCGCCTACTCGATGCTATGGCCAAGAAGCACTACAGTAGCTCAAGAAGACTAGCAGCTCCAGCAGAAAATGTTCTGCGGCAAGTTCCGGGTAATATCCCGATTTAAGGCAGGCGCTGCGTGGCGAATTACCAATCCGCAATTGACTCAACAAACGCCATGACATCACGCATTGCGTGATAACGTCTTCAGACGCCAATCTGCGGAAATAATTTTTCGCCAATAGGTGGTAAACAGAGCGTACCTGATCAAGGATAACGTGTAATCATCGACAAAGCGAAGACACACACATCGTGATACAGCTACCCCTTCAGACCCCAATATCTGGAATAATTTTTCGCAGTAGGTGTTAAAACAGAGCCGTTCACTGACATTGAGGTACGACAGGTGTAATCATTGAACTTTTGTATAGTAAACCCAAGACATCCGCACGACTTTAACTCTAGTTCAGCGCGGCAGCGGCGTTCAGACCGTCGCAATATAACATCCCTCCACTACAATAGGCTCCTAAATAGCTACTTGAGCGTAATCCGTAGTGGGTTTTGTGTTCGACGTCCGACGACGACAGAGAGAACAGGGATACCTCAACTTCGCCTCTTTTGACGCGACGAGGGTACGTCCCAAACAGAGACAGATCCCTCTGATATAGCTAAATAGGGAGAGCAGCAATTGCTTGGTTCTAACCAATCGACGTCCTAGTTGCTACTTCCGCTACTCGATGCTATTATGAAGCTACAGTAGCTCAAGCAACGAGACTCTACAAAGTCGTCTGCGCAGCTCCGGGTAAGCTACGAGTAAGGCAGGCGCATGCCGTGGCGAATACACATCTTCCGCAATTGATCCAACAAGCAAAGACACACGCCACACAATTTTCGTGATGCATTTAGTTTCAATGACCAATCTCTGGAATTGATTTTTCGCAGTAGAGGTGGCAAAAGAGAGGTAACTACAGATAGTGGTTTTTTGTATCATCGACCTTGCATATATTCAACCACAAGAAGCATTCCGCCAGAAACTTAACCTAGTCTCAAGCGGAGCAGCCGGTTTCCACCGTCGCAAATTACTGACTCGGCCTGCCACTCAATGGGCTCTAATAGACTTCTCGGGGCGAATCCGTAGTGGGTTGTGTTCGCCGGACGACTGACAGAGAGAGAAGGAACCACTCGCTCTATCTTTTTGACGACGAGACTGGAACGTCCAAACAGAGACAGATGCCTATGATATAGCTAAATAGGGACTCAAGCAAAGTTGCGAGTTTCTAAGCTCAATCGACCCGTTCCTATTGCAAACCCGATCAGCTGACGTCTAAATTCCCCGTCAGTGAAAAGGATATCGAAGAAAACACACCGAAACTGAAAAGAGAGAGAGACAGCACCACTGCAGCAAGAGCACATAAGTGTTATTAGTCTTCTAGCCCAATCCCTCGTAAAAGTTCGACTTTAAAACCAATATTTCGTTCATATTTTTAAAAATAGAATTTACTATTACTCGGGTCACGACAGAATTCGATAACAAGAACAACGGTCTCCCAACGCCTGAATGTCACACCGAGAAGTAGAAAAAATTACTTTTAACGAGCAGCGTAGTAAGAAATTTACATTTGCTGTGCTGCAATAGGTGAATCGTTTCCACAGCCACGTAGCCGCCTACTCCGCGTGCTTCTTTTGTACCGTATCTCACTTTCTCTTTCTACCCAGCGACGCACTGAAATATTAAGACCGTCAGTATGATTGCAAAAAAAAACAGTATACTTCGAAGCTTCGAGAAGCACGTATATGCGCTGTAAACCGGGTGACTGAGTTTCCGTATTCAATACATCTACCCACCAACGATTCCGGTGCCTTCCCCCAGCCCGCGTAACAGCCGGCAAAAATATTACATTCTTCGACTGATAATTAACTTTCACACGACTATGAACGAGTACTGTGGAAGAGAGCCGACAGACAAAACGAAAAGAACAGAGAAACAACAGAAGGAGAGATGCGAAAACGTACAATCCAGCCAGTCCATTACTTACCTGTTACCAGTGACATGTCTTTACAGTGCCGCTATTGCTTTTAACCATGCCCTTTTCTTTACCGGGCCCTTTGCTTTTACCTGGTGCCTTTGCTGGCTTTGCTGAGACTGTTGCTTTTGCCGCGCCTTTCCAACTGTTCCAGTTGCCCTGCCTGCCTGCCTGCCTGCTGTCCTCCGACACAACAGAAACAGAACAGAGAAACAAAAAAGGAGGGAGCGAAACGTAGCAATTCCACAGCATTGCCCCACTTGGCTGCTGCTGCTGTCGCCGCCTGCACTGTCAATGTTCATCTGCTTGCCTGCGCTTCCGAGAACAAGGCTCGCATACGTATGACGGAAGCGACAGAAGAAACAGAAACAGAACTAGAGAAAGAAAGAAACGAGGAATAATTAGCAGCCACGCCCCGCCCCCCCCACTTTTTTTTTTTTTTTGGCCCCCTTGGGGGCGCTGACTGTCGCGCACATCAAACTAACTCCACTGGCCTGCTGCCTGCGCCTGCTGCCAACCACGAAACGGAGCCTTACATTCTAGACTTTTTTTATGCCGAAGTGATGATACACTGCTTATCACGCGGCGTAAAACCACTTTCAGCGAAGAAGAAGCTTGACCATCGGAATATCCCAAGAGCAGAGTTATTGCAGTTCGGTTAAGAGTGAAAGACCGTGCTTTTTCCTTGCGGAGATCGTTAACTTCATACCCATCTCCTCCTCCGCATATTCTCTCTCGTTTCATAGGGCAAGTATCGTAATATCCTGGAACTCTATGTACCTCCCGCTTTCAGGCCTCGACAGCCGGTGTGATAATATATAGCCTAGACAACCACATTAGCCGGCGGGGGGAAGAGAGAGCCGCAAGTTGGTTTACGCGCGAAGGAGATTTTAGGTATACCTTTGCCTGGGGAAGCCAACAACCAGGCAAGCAGTCCTATCTCTTCCGCGTCCGTATTACCACTGGGCTACGGACAAATGATCGTCAAAGAGACAGTTCACCGTGTATCAAGAACACCAGCGTAATTCGTGCCGTTGCCTTGGAATTTTCTCGCGTGCTTATAATTGTTCAGGGCGGATTAGGTACATTCCATCTTGAGAGGGCGGTCCCCGGGGAGTGACTCGGTGCGCAGCCACGGCGGTCATGGAACCACTTGTATCGTCTTATTTAAGTTTAGCCTTTGAACGATCAGGACACTTCATACCTGGACGCAACTCGCACATTCGTCTTAAAGATGTAACCCGTCGCCACAAGGAGATCTTTCCCGCCCATCCTGAGATCTGCGTTGCCGTCTCAGGAAATGAAATCGCTGGTTTGACCGACGAGATTGCGATGAAAGATGGGTGAATACCTAAGCGAGAGCCAAATCACCTTTCCAATTCACCGACTTCATATCCGCCGCCCATATCGACAATTACTCGGCTGTGCTGATAGAAGTCTTTCCATTACACTCTTTGCGGTAGTTACCGGATACCACATACCTGCCAGCGAAGTCAGTTCGGCTCCTCACCCTCGCCCATCCAACTAGGCTGTGCAGGGCTGTGTCGAACTGGCCCGATTGTTATAACTATCATTTTATGCTATCAACCGCTCGTTAATGTCGTTCGGCCAGGATCGTCAGTCTGTCTTTTGGACCGGATGTGCAATCGACAGGAAGATCGGCAGAAAGAAATCTCGCCTTCGTAGGTTCCAGCCAGCCTCTTCAGCAGAGCATATTCGACTTGCCTCTATAGCAATTCAATAGCAGTAGCAGCTACGACCGAAAGCAGTCGCACATCCTGCTTTTACTAACGGAAGAGATCTGCTGGCTACTAACTACTACAAAGTGACGGTGACATTGCCGAAGATATCTCATGAGAGGCATAGGTCATATTCTCAACCCTTCATTTATAACTATTCGAAAGGTCATACATCCACAGAATAATCGGACATAAGAGAAAGATAGCTGAGAATAGCAGCTTCGCACAGCAAGCCAGCAACACCAGCTAACATTTCCCAAAACCACAGCCAGCAGCATCTTTACTGGGTTGTAGACAGGGAAAGTGCAAAGACATACTTACTCCGCCGTGCGCTAAAAAAGCGTTATCATCGGCTATACTCATAGGACTACGTTTTCTGTTGATGCGGCTCTCTGCCTTCGAATGGACTTCAAACCCTTCTTGGCAAAGCCAACTAAAAGAGAGAAAAGAGCTAATTTATTCAAGCGAAGCGACCCAGTTCCATCAAACAACGAGAAGAGTTTATTGCATATTCGGTAGAGGCAGTGACAAGACAACCGCTTTACATCCAGATTCCGAACTGCTAAACGAAAAGCTGCTGACACGCTCTATCCGTAGTAAATCTGCCTCGAGTATCACAACTACTACACCAACCTTCCACCTCTCTACTACACACAGAGAACGTGAGAGAAGGGCAGCAGAAGGCAGCAGGGGGCCGCGCCATCTTTCCACTCGACACGAGTTCCATGACGATCCATTCGCCCGGGACGCAACGGTCTATCCTCGTTTGCGGGAGGGCAATTTTTCAATCAGGGAAAGGTTTTTCTCTAATGCATCGTTACTCGTAAAATGCTAGGCGGCCGAGCAACCCGCCCTAATGAGATAACCTTCCCACGACCAGAAAACAAACCACAGACTCAAAATTCGAGAAAAAATCTCTATTTTTCGTAAAAGCGGAAAAATTCGGCTTTTTTGGCCTCTAACCGCGTAACGACGACTGCTGAGCTTCGACACTTCTCCCGTGAATTTTCTCTCGATTTCATTTTTTACGACTAAGGTCACGGAAAACTGCTAGAGGGGTAATCAGGTTCCACTTCCTCGCTGATCCACACCGTCGTCGTGAGTCTATATGCCATGAGAGGGTGACGAGACAACAGACAGTCACGCATCAAGCTAGAAGCCCAAACCCCGACAACCACGCGCTGGAAGAGAAGGAACGCACAACCTCGCTCTCTCCCGTTCTTGACTGGACTTGGAAGTACATTTGGCAGCAACTAAAGAAGAGGAAGAGACAGCAGAGCTTTCAGCTAAGCGAACCCCAGTTGCCTATCCAAACACGACAGAGTTTATTGCCAGTTCGTAGAGGGATGAAGACCTGCTTGAGTTGTCTCGTTCGCCCTGCAGAAAATCGCTGCTTGCTGAAACCCTTCCCGTAGTAAACTCTAGTATAACCCCTACTACCACTCGCTACTACCAAGAGAATGGAGCAGGGGGCGCGCCCATCTTTTCCACGGACACGAGGTTCATTGACATCATTCGCCGGGACGAACGGTTTATCCTCTTGCGCGGAGGGCCAATTTTCAAGTCAGGGAAAGTTTTTTCTCAAATGCATCGTTACTCGTAAATTTTTCTAGGCGGCCGAGCAATCCGGCCTAATGAGATAACCTTCCTCGTACAGAAAACGAACACAGACATCACAATTCGAGAAAAAGCTCTATTTTTCCTTAAAAAGGCGGAAAAATTCGCCTTTTTTGGCCTCTAACCGCGGAACGACGATGCTGAGCTTCGGCTTCGCGTTGAATTTCTCTCGTATTTCAGGTTTTTCGACTAAGGTCAACGAACTGATAGAGAGGTAACAGAAAATTCCACTTCCTCGCGATCACCGTCGTGTGAGTCCTATATGCCCAGGAGAGGGTGACCGAGACATTAAAGAAGACAGTACGCACCAAGTCTTCAAGCCATACGACACATCCAGCGCTGGAGCGAGAAGGGAACCCAACTCGCTCTCTCTCGTGCTTGACTGGAACTATGCAGTTCCATTGGAAGATTCTTGAGGAGGGAGAGAAGCAAAGCTTTTGTTCAGCAGAAGGGACCCCATCATATCCAACACGACAGAGTTATTGCCAGTTCGTAGAGGGAGTGAAACCGCTTTTTTTGTCTCCGTTCGAACTGCCGAAGAGCGCTGCTGACTGACACTCTTCCGTAGTAAACTGCCTCGAGTATAACCCCTACTAACACTCGCTACTACCCAGAGAGAGGAGAGCAGCAGGGCCGCGCCACCCTTTCACGCAGATCCAGATGATTCATGTGACATAATTCGCCGGGACAGAATCGGTTAATCCTCTTGCGCGAGTCCAATTTTTCAAGTTCGGGGGAAAGGTTTTTCTTCTCAAATTGCATCGTTATCGTAATGTTTCTAGCGGCGAGCAATCGCCTCTAATGAATACGCTTCCCTCCGACTAGAAGAAACAAACAAGACTCAATACTCGAGAAAAAGCTCTAATTTTCGTAAAAAAGGCGGAAAATCCGCCTTTTCTCGACCTCGAAGCAGGGAAAGCTCGAGCCGGCTGCACCCTCTCCGGGACTCGACCCCTCGATTTGAGCTTTTCACTTTTGTTCCCGGAAGACCGCCACCTCGTTCTGGCAATCTCTTCCGTACCGTCTCGCTTAGATCTTGTCGAGAGAGCTTATCCACATGAAGAGGAAGAGGTAGATATCATGCTTCTGCTCCTACCTACTTTACGTAAGAGAGCTGCGAGCAACGTGAGAAGACATCGTGTCCCGCCCAGTCATCTGGCGGCCATCGTACTTTTGCCCAGCTCTACTTACAGGCAGAAACGCGTTGGAGGTCTCCCATCCGCCTCAGTTCCTCACGCTGCGAAGCCTGCGTCCGACTCTGGAAACGCATAGAGAGTCGTGACATTGACATTAACACGGGAAGCTCGGACTCCGAGTGGTGACATCCGGGAGAAACTCATCTCCGGATTGCTTCACATATCTTCCCAGTTCATTCTCTCGCATGCTCTATCTCGACGGATGAGTGGGAGGCATGAGTCGATGATTGCGGGCGTTCTGCCTGCGATACGATTGAAGCGTCATTTGCACCTTCTTTACAGGGAGACATTTCTTCTTCTCGCGATGGATTGCCAAGTCTTCAAGTCGGGGTATAGATTTGGTCTCGAACGGCTGCACTCGTAGATGATTTAGACGCCCAGGGCCGCCTGCGAGATAACCTCCACCCTGCAGTGAAGTCGTCCCAAGACTAACGGTCGAGAACAGTCCTACTTTTCCGTAAAAAGGCGGAAAATCCGCCTTTTTTCGACCTCGAAGCAGGAAAAGCTCGAGGCCACGGCTGAACCCTCTCCGGGACTCGACCCTCCTATTTGAGTTTTTCACTTCTGGGACCCGGAAGACGCCAACCTCGTTCTGGGCCGGCCCCACGTGCCGCCGGCGCCGGCCTAGTCGCGCGCGCTCAGGCCAGTGGGGAGGGCAAGGGAGGACATAATAATGCCTTCTCGCTCTCCTACCTTTACGTAGGAGAGCTGCGACAAATGTGAGAAGACACTCGTGTCCCGCCCCAGCAGCCAGCGGTCTTCATGCGAGCTTTGCCCCTGCTGAACAGGCAGAGCGGTGAAGTTTCTCCCATCCGCCTCAGTCTCACGCTCTAGGCCCTGGTTACCAATCCTGAAAACGCAGAGAGAGACGTGTGACATTGACATTAACGGGTGTCGGAACCCTCCGAGTGGTGCAACTTTTTGCGGATTTAAATCTTCATCTTCTTCGGTTCATTCTAAAACTATGCTTCCCGTTCATCTTGCTCCATGCATCTATCTCGCGGAGAGTGGGAATCAGAGCGATGAAGGGGCTTCTGCCTGCGAGTACGAAGCATCATTGGCACCTTCCTTACCAGGAAAGACCTCTTCTTCTTCTCGCGAGGATGGCAAATCTTCAAGTCGGGGTAAAGGTTTGTCTCGGACTCGGCTTGCCTCGTCGATGTTTCTAGACCGGCCCAGCGCGCCTCCCGAGATAACATCCACGCCGCAGGAGATCTGTCAAGAGCTCACAGGTCAGAAAAGGCTCTATTTTCCGTAAAATAGGCGAAAATCCGCCTTTTTTGCCTCGACCTCGAGACAGGGAAGCTCGAGCGCCAAGGCTGGCACCTCATCCGGGACCTCGACCCGTGATTTGAGTTTTTTCACTTTTGGTCCGGAAGACCGCACTCGTTGTCAGTCTCTCCGTACTCCGTTAATATCTAGCAGAGACTTTATTCAGTTGAGAGGGAAAAGGAGGACATAATAATGGCTTCTCGCTCTCCTATTTTACGTAGGAGAGCTGCGACAACTGTGAGTAAGACACTCGTGTCCCGCCCAGCAGCCAGAGCGGTCTCATCGAGCTTTGCTGCGGCACAGGCAGACGCGGTGAAGATCCTCCCATCCCGCCTCAGTCGCCCACGCTCTAGGCCCTGCGTACCACTTCTGAACGCAGAGAGAGACGTAACATTGACATTAACACGGGTCTCGGAACCTCCGAGTGGTGAAACCCGGGAGAAACTCATCTCTGCGCGCCATCATCACCGCGCTCCATCCCTCTCCGCACTGCATCTACGCGGAGAGTGGGAAGCAGGAGCGATGATTGGGCTTCTGCCTGCGAGTACGAAGCGTCATTGGCAACCTTCCTTACCAGGAAAGACCTCTTCTTCTTCTCGCGAGGATGGCCAATCTTCAAGTCGGGAGAAAGGTTTGGTTCTTCGGTACTCGCTCGCCTGTAGAGTTCTAGACGGCCAAGGCGCGCCTTCAGATACACCTGACCCACCAGCCAGAAAGATCGTCAAGGGAGATCAACGGGTCGAAATCGCCATATCGGACCCCGGATGGCGGCACAATCGCCTCGAATTCGACTGAAGCAGGGAAGCTCGACGCCGGCTGCACCTAATCCGGGACTCGACCCTTCGATTTGAGTTTTTTCTACTTTGGTCCGAAGACCACACTCGTTCTTGGACGCTCTCCGTACTCCGGCTTAGCTCTAGTCGGAGAGCTTAATGTCAGTGAGAGGCAAAGGGAGACATAAAATGCCTTTCTCGCTCTCCTACTTTACGTAGGAGAGCTGCGACAACGGTGAGAAGACACTCGTGTTCCCGCCCCAGCAGCCAGTCGGTCTCATCGAGCTTTGCCCCTGTCTGAACGGCTGACGCGAGTGGAGTCCCCCCGCCTCATCCCGCACTGCTCTCGGCCTGCGTACACTCGCTTTACGCAAGAGAGACGTGACATTGACATTAACAGGGATGCTCGGAACTCCGAGTGGTGATCCCTCGGGAGAACTCAATATCCCGATCTGCTCATATCTTTCTCCGTTCAACTCTCATGCATGCATCTATCTCGCGAGAGTGGGAAGCAGGATTGGGCGATGATGGGCGTCTGCCTGCGAGTACGAAGCCGTCTAATTGCATTCCTTACAGGGAAACCTTCGTTCTTCTCTCATGCGGGAATGGCCAATCTTACAATCGGGTAAAGGTTTTGTTGTCGGACTCGGCTCGCTCGTAGATGTTTCCTAGACGGCCCGGCGCCGCCTTCCGAGATAACACTCCACCCCGCCAACAAAGATGTCAAGAGCTACAATCGGTCGAGAAAAGATCTTACTTTTCCGTAAAAAGCGAAAATCCGCTTTTTTCGACCTCGAAGCAGGAAAGCTCGACCGCCCACGGCTGACCCATCTCGGATCTGACCTTACGATTTGAGTTTTACTTTGTCCCGAAGACGTCGCCACATCGTTCTGGAAGTATCTACCGTACTCCGGCTAGGAACTCTAGTCGAGAGAGCTATTATCCAGTGAAGGGCAAAAGGTAGGACATCAATGCCTTTCGCTTTCACTAATTACGTAAGGAGTAGCATGCGACAACTGTGAGAGCACCGTGGTCCCGCCCTGCCTGGGTCTCATCGACTTTGCCCAGCTGACACAGCAGAACGCGGTGGAGGTCGCTCACCATCCGCATCAGTCCCCACGCTTACTATGCCTGCGTACCACATCCTGACGCAGAGAGAGACGTGACCATTGACATTTAACACGGATGCTTCGGAACTACCGAGTGTGACAACCGGGAGATAAACTCATCTCCCGGTTCGCGCTCAACATCGTCCGCCTTCCTTTTTCCATCCTCTCGTTCCTCTTGTTTCAGTGAGGAACGACGGGGTCCGATGATTGGTGTCTGCCTGAGAGAAGCGCCATTGGCACCTTCCTCCAGGGAGGAATTCACTATCTCGAGAGATTTGGCCATATCTATTCAAGTCGGGGTAATGGTTGTCTCGGACTGTTCTCTCCTCGTAGCCGCTACAAGGCGGCCAGGAGCTGCCACTCCGAGATAAGACCCCTCACCGCCTAAAGATCGCCAAAAAGGACCCTTTGCACAGGACGAAGCAAAAGCTCTACTTTGTCCGGTGAAAAGGCGGGAAAATTCCGGCTTTTTTCCGACAAAAATCACAGGAAAAAGTTCGATCAACCCGCTGCACCCTCTCCGGACTTGAAACCTCGATTTTGGGTTTTTCCACCTTTGTCACGGAAGACCCCTCGTTCCTGCAGTCTCTCCGTACCTCCCGCTTCCCACTCGTCGAGAGAGCCCAATATTCACCGTGAGAGGGGCCACGGGATCCATGTGAGTGAGCAAATTCCTGCGCCTCGTGAGAAACTGCCTGTTAGGCCCTTGGGAAGGATGTCACCAAACAAGGCTACCAAGGAACACTACTCGGTTTCCCGCCCCAGCCGGGGTTTCTTCATCGAGCTTCTGCCCTTCCTGACACGGCAAGACGCGGTGGAGGTCCTCCCAACCCGCCTCAGTCCCCACGCTCTAGGCCCTGCGAACCACTCCTGAAACCGCAGAGGAGGGACGGTGGACATTGGACATAACACGGGGTGGCTCGGAACCTCCCGAGTGGTGACAAACCCGGGAAGAAAAACTCAATCGCCCGGTTTGCCTCAACATCTTTCCCCTGTTCCACCCCTCTCTCGTGTAACCTACTTATCGGGGGAGTGAGGAAACGGACGGGTGCGCCGATGATTGTTGTCGGCCCTGAGAAGAAGCGTATCATTAGGCACCTCCTCAGGGAGGATCCTTACTTCTCGATAGAGGAATGGGCCTATTCTCAAGTCGGGGTTAAAGTTGTCTCGGACTTGTTGCCTCGCCTCGTAGCCGCTTACAAAGGCGGACCCCAGGAAGTGCCACTCCGAGATAACCCCTCACCCGGCTAAAAGATCGTCCAAGACCTGACGGGTCGAAAAAAGGCTCTACTTTTCCGTGAAAAGGCGGGAAATTCCGCCTTTTTCGACCAAAATCCCGGAAAAGTTCGATCACCCGGGTGCACCCTCTCTCTCCGGGACTTAACACCTCGATTTTGAGTTTTCACCTTTGGTCACGGAGACCGCCTCTTTCCTGCAGTCTCTCCGTACCCTCCGGTTCCCACTGTTCGAGAAAAGGCAATATCACGTGAGAGGCACGGGAATAATAATGCCGTGGGAAACTGGCCGGTTAAGTCCTGGAAAAGGAGTTCACCAACAGCTCACAAGACACTACTCGTCCCGCTCCAGCGGGGCGTTCTCATCGAGCTTTTTGCCCCCTGGACCACAGGGCAGACGGCGGTGGAGGTTTCCTCCCAATCCCCGGCCTTTCAGTCCCCACGGCTCTAGGCCCCTGCGTAACCACCTCCTGACCCGCCAGATGATCGACTCCCCTCTCGTATAGGGTTTCCTCCTGTACTCTCTCCATGTTGATCTACTCTAGGGTCTAAGCTTTCTCCTCAGACCTTCGCCAGTATGCTCGGACCTGTATAGCGTTGACCGGGGCGATTCTTGCGTTTATACTGAGGTCACTAGCATGCTCCCTGGCTTCCTCAGGGTTCGGTCTTCACTCAATCTACTTCTTTTCACTCTTTATCTCCTATCTCCCTTTTACACATAAATGACCTCCTCATCCACCGTGAATCGGATCTAACGCTCAGTATCCAGACTTGGTTATGCCGATGACTCGGAGCACGCTGTCGGTTCTGTGCAGACCCCGATATATGCAATTCTGGCTCACCTAGCTTTGCTTCTAGAATTGCCTCGAGTCCTAATTATTAATCTTTCTATTCTATTCTCGCTGAGCTCTGGCCATAGAATCTGGTCACGCTGCGAGTCGTGGTCGGGTGTTAGCTAGACCTTTTCATGGATAGATTAGATTCTTGTTTGAAAGATCAATAACCCCAGATACTTTCCTAACAAGCCTATTGTTACTTCCTCTCCTCAACAACGTACTCTCTCCAGACCCTTTGCCTATTCTGTTCGACGGTTCCTCCCTTATACCACTCCCTGAATACGCAGCAGAGGACGGTCCCGTGACATTGACATTTGGTGCTGGGACTCGGACCTCTCCGAGAGTGGTGGCTGTCGGCAGTGATTACTACTGCCAGGCAGCCTCAGATTCCTCTTCCTACTCTCCCTAGCTACCGGGAGAGCGTCGGAAGGGAGAAAGTCATCGACAACCGGCCTCCCTGGTTCGGCCTAAAACCAGGTATGGTCTCTTTTCTTCACTCGGCTACCCCCCTATATTTCAAGTGGGGCAGGAAATTTCGTCATAATTTAATGTGGGCAAACCAGCTCTACCTTTTTTTTTGTCGGAATTTGATTAAGAAAATAAATAATCAAAAGGCTTGAAAAGCGCTTTTAAATAAAATTAATTTTATCAGAAAAAAAAAATTTTTCCCGCGGCCCAGGCTAAACCCCTCTCTATACATAATGCTTTCTCGCCCCGTATACCACCCACCCGTCAGCAAAATTTAGTTCAAAAAAAATTGGGGTGGTGCAAGTGCTTAAAACTTGAAATTTTTTGGCATTCCTTTCAAATTTCGGGGAGATAGCGTTTCGGACCGAGGACGAGCCTACTTGGTAGTCTCTCCTGGAGATTTTTTTTCGAAAAAAACCAACTTTTTTTTTTTTGGTTGGCATTGTTCACGGAAAAATCCGGAAAAATTCTAAGTCCCCCGACCCAAAATTTCACGACCAAACCCCAACTTCGGGGAGAGGCGCACGTTTCAGACCCAGACGAGTACGTGGGAAAGCTCGTTGCGAGACATTTTTAAATTTCAGTCTATAAATTTTCGGGAAATTCTATGTTAAAGAACTTATCTGAAAAATTCGAAAAAAATTTCTAAGTACCCCCCGACCAATTTCGACCAAACCAACTTTCGGAGAAGCACGTTTTCAGGACCGGGACGAGTACGGGAACAGTCTCGTTCCGAGACCACTTGCTAATCCCCGAGCCATTTTTGGAAACCAAAAATTTTTTCTTAAGGTCCGCCCCCACTCGGGGCAGATCGAGAAAATCTAAGTTCCCGACCAAAAATTCGACCAAACCAGACTTCGGGAGAGCGCGGTTTCAGACCCAGACGAGATACGTGTACGTCGTTGGGCGAGAAACATTTTTTTAATTCCCTATATAATTTTTCCGGAAATTTCTCGGGCTGCAGAGGGGGGCGCTTATCGAAAAAATCCACAAAATTTTTCCAAAAGTTCCCCAGGACCCCAAAAATTATCGTGACCAAACCAGGACTTCCGGGGAAGCCACGTTATTCACACCACCAGACGAGTTACATGGGACACTTGTCTCGTTCAGGAGGTCACTTTTCCTATCGCCCAGCCATTTTTTCGGACCGAAATTTTTTCTAAAGTCCAGCACTCAACTCGGAGGGAAAATTTCTGACTCTGGGCGGCCCTAGGATTTGATCGCCCTTGTCGAGCGCGGCCCGAGAAATACCCTTCCCAAATCCAGGTTTTTTCACGGGGAAACTCGACGCAGCGAAAACTATCCTTTCCTTCCTCGCCGGGGTACTCAAGGGTCGAAATGAGAGCGATTTTCTCAGGCATAAGAATATCGCGCGAGAAAATTCTCAAAAAAATCTGATGTTTATTGGGACTGGAGGGGGGGATATTCTTACCGGTTGGGCGGGCATGGATGGGGAAGCGCCCGGTTGCTCGAGGCGCATGAGCGAGAAATACCTTCCCAAATCCAGCTTTTGCACTGGGAAAATAAATCTCGCGACAGCCAAAAAATCCCTTCTCTCCGCCCCCCCCGCCTGGACTAGGAGGTCCAAAAGAGAGCTTTTTTTCGGCAACCAACGCGCGAGAATGTTTCCAAAGTTCGGATTTTGACTGAGGGGGAATATTCTTACCCGTGGGCGCTCTGCAAATCAATGACTCGACCCTTGTCTCGGAGGCGCCAGGGGCCGAGCATAGATACCTTCCCAAAATCCAGTTTTTCACGGAAAATATCTCGCGCAGCGGAAACTTCCTTTCCTACCCGCCGGGACTCAGGGTGGAAGAAGGGAGGATTTCAGGCAACAACGCGCTGAAGAATCTATATTTCACATAAAGTCGGGATTATTGGGAGAGGGTTACTCTTCTTAACCGTGGGACGGCCTCATATGATCGCCCTTGTCTGAGCGGCGAGGCCGAAGAAAGCAATACTCCCTATCCACAATAATCCAGCTATTTATCAACTCGGAAAAAGCTCTCAGCACGCACCACGGTCCGTATAAAAAACTTCCTCTCCTTTCCCCATGCCCCCCGTGGCCAGACCTTAAAAGTATTACCATATAAAGAGGAGTTCTCTCGCAAAAGCATGCAACTCAAATACTGGACGCGCCACCCTAAGAGAGTCTCATCCCAAAACGTATGAATAGATGTAAGTGAGGTGTCGGGGAGGATTCTTACCCCGTAGGTCGGGGGCAAATAAAATTGAAAATCGCCCTAAGCCGAAAGAGTCTTAAAGAGTAGGGTCCAAAAAACGTGTGCAGAAAATGAAAACCTTACCTAAAAATCACCCACAAGGTTTTTCAATGGTCTCAGTGATGAACTACGCTGAGCGCAAGCACCTGAAAAAACCTCTATCCATTCTTGCCCTCCGCCGTTCTGAATTAATTTTCCTTCAGTGTAGCGAGCTCGAAAAGAGGAGCATGTTCCTTACAATAATATATTGGCTAACAAATGCGAGCGTCCAAGACATATTTTCCAAATTAAGTTGCGGGAATTTGGGAACCAAAGAAGGAAGTATATTCATGAACTGTGGCGGCCTGAGTATTGTCCCGAACCACTTGTCAGACTCCCAACCTAGGCGATTATTTGGATACGAATGAAATTAATATTGCCCTTCACCTGAATTACTCCATGTGTTCTCCAAACGGAACTCACGGAGCCGACAGCTAACTGCCTTTTACACTTTCCAGTCGGGGAAATGACAAGTTAGGGCGTCTCGACTGACATTAGAGAGGAAATTTTCGTACAGAATGAGCTGAAGATCAAACCTTGCTCGGGGTTGTGATTTCTCACACAACAATACGGATTCGATTACGATCGGAATTGCCGCATAAGAATACACCTTTATTAGAGGCTCGCTTACGTTTCTATCAGTGGAAGAGTGCAAACAGGTCTACCTGAGAACTTTAAACGAATATTTTCATTTCATATTTTAAATTCCCAAACCCGGACCGTGGGGCCAAACCTTCTCTTGCCCGTGGGGGTCGATCTAATGAAATGATAATCCATGTCTCCCCCTAATTGATAACGCGAAGCCAGCAGAGGGCTCTAAAGGACATGTCGCGCCCGACCCATCCAGCTCCATATTAACGGGTAAAAATCTCGTGCAAGACGAAAACTCCTTACCTAACTCTGTGTTCCCACGTGGCGTGACATACTCCATGACAGGTTCGTGATTAAAGACAGTGACAAAAATTATTGAAATGGCCAATACCAACAACCGGCGCATCGAATTAAAAATTTTTCAAAAATTCTGACCTTTTGGGAATATGAAGGGGGGGAATCATACCTTATTTTAACCATGAACTGAAATGAAGCGAGCGCAATATGATTCCGTGCCCAGCCATTCTTACTTCCCCCAGATTCCCGCCTGGGGCCCCGAGGAAAATGGCCTCCCGCCGAATCCCCAGGGGTTTTCTCACAAAACGAGCAACACGAGTTCCCTACCGCGCACAGACCCGCACAACATCTTCCCCAGTATATCCTCTCCCGGACCCGGTGTAA
>JABUQX010087918.1:0-7500 GCA_015478945.1 Trachelipus rathkii
AGAGAGATTATACAAACTTCAACACCAAAATATGGGGGAAGACAAAATGGGGAGGAATATCGACCCCTCAATTGGGGAAAGACAAAATGTGGGGACTGTAGAGTGTTGATGAATTTGGAGGTGGGAACGGGAAAAAATTTGTTTACCGAAACGGTAAATTTAAAACAGGTTGGCTCTAAATTTTAATAAAAATTTATTTATTTAATTTATTTATTATTTTATTTATTTAATTAATTTTAATTTTAATGTTTTTTGGTATTTTTATTAATGTTTTGAAGTATGGCCATCTGCTAAAAAAAAATTAGTTTTTTTTCAAATGTTTTTATCAATTTTCTTTAAAATAGAAAACGGGAGATCTTAATCAAGTGGAATATTTAACATGCATTTCCCGCCGTTTCTGAAGCGTTTAAAGTCGTATAAAGGTGGTTTGAAGCCCTTTCTGAAATATGTCTTATTCAAATTACCATTTGAGGGGCGAAAATTAACCTTTAAAGGCGATTTCAAAAAAACTTCTTGACAAAACATTGAAGAGCAAAACTTTAAAAATTTTTAAATGTTTGACTTCCACTCCTAAGAATTAAGAATGATAATCCTAGTTGTTTTTTAATCTCCTCTCTCTCTCTCTCTTCAATTTGTATTCGCTATCTCTCTTCTCTCTTCTCTCTCTCGCCTCATTCTCTCTCTCTCTCTCTGTCTCTCTCACTCTCTCTCTCTCTTCTCTTGTCCTCTCTCCTCTCTGCTCTCTTCTACTCTCTCCCCTGCTCGGATCGTCACTCTCTCACTCTCTCTCCTCTCTCTCTCTCACAACCCACCACATACACAACACGAACAACACTTCACACGCATATATATATATATAATATATATATATATATATATATATATATATATATATATATCTATTATATAATAGTATATATATATATTATATATTATATATATATATATATATATATATATATATATATGTTATATATATATATATATTAATATAATTATATATATAATATATATTATATATATATATAATATTATATATGCGTGTGTGTGTGTGTGTGTATCGTATATGCGTGTTGTGTATGTTTATTTGCATACATGCATCGAAACTATTTTATATTTTTAAATATGCGATAAAATACAAATAAAAATTTCCCGTCGTTAAAGATCAGTCAAAATCAAGCCAAAAAAACTGAAAATTTCCCCATTGGAAATTATCATTATTTCTTACTACTGTTAAATAGTTTTATTTGATATAAGAATTTTGTGAGGAGGAAAATAGTCTCCAAGACTTGTTTCTTGTATTTCGTCCTTTTTTCCAGTCACCTTTTTTGTTCTGTGAAATTGCCTATCACTGTTGTCGGCAAAACAAATTATGTAATTTATAAAGTATTAATTAACTTTATCTTATAAGCATTGTTTGTCAATTCCTTACAATGTAAAAGGAATTTAACCTAGACTTGCTCTCTAAAGGGTGCATTCCTCTTTTCTTGCTCTCTAGGGTTCATCCTCTTTTCCAGCTGCTTCTGTTCTTTGGAATTATATATTAAAACAATTTATATAATTTATGAGGTATTAACTAACCAAGTCTAATATAAAACTCTTTTGGAAATTCCTTAAATGTAAAAGATTTTTGTTGCTAATATTGTGTATATATTACACGCCTAGCGTTGGATGGTACTATAAGTATAATTAAATAGATGTCGCTTCAGTCTGCTAAACACGCTGACTCATATGAGACGTAGACTAATATGAACTTATAAATATATATACTATTGTTATTAGGGTCATAGACAAGTCCCTTTACGGCTTCCCCAAGTTGAACATTCATTATTTTATGGGTGAATCGGTCGAGTTTATGAGTCCTCTCAACCGTCATTCCTACGAATTCTAAGGAATGTTAAAGATCATTTCACTCTCGGAGGTATTTAGAGTTTAAAGAACCGCTCGTAAGGTCTTGAATTTTATACTTGATATCTCTCCAGTTTTTTTTTTCTTTTTTTTTTTCTTTTTTTTTTTTTTTTTGTTTTCTTTTTTGCTTTATTTTTACGACCACTAGAAGCAACTTCGACCTTCATAAGAGTAGATAAGAATTTAAAAAAGAAAATTAATGAACGGACGATAAACGGATGCATATGAGAGAGAGAGAGAGAGAGAGAGAGAGAGAGAGAGAAGAGAGAAAGAGAGGAGAGAGAGAGAGAGAGAGAGAGAGAGGAGAGAGAGAGAGAGAGAGAGAGGTGGGTAGATAGTGTTCCGCAATGTGAACTTTTTAAAAAAAAAAAAAAAACCCTCCTCCAAAATATTGAATTAAAGGGAAAGGGTTTTCACCTTGCTATCGATTGTTTAATTGGTAAAAAAGTAACTAAAAACTTCGATTTCATTCATCTAATAAATAAAACCATTTTTTTACATTCAGAGTATCAATTGTTTTGTTGCATCTCTCTCTCTTCTCCCTCTCTCTCCTCTCTCTCTCCTGCTCTCTCTCTCCTCTCCTCTCTCTCTCTCTCTCTCTCTATAATATAATATATATATATATATATATATATATATATATATTATATAATATATATATAATATATATAATTATATATATATATATATATATATATATATATATATATATATATTATATAATATTATATATATATATATATAACTCTATGTATAAATATTTTTTTTTATATCTTATATAATATATATAGTATATATATATATATATATATATAGTATATATATATATATATATTATTATATATAATATATATATATATATATATATATATATATATATATAATATATATATATATATATAATATATATATATATATAATATATATATATATATTATATTATATATCATATTGTATATTATATATATATATATATATATATATATATATATATATATATATATATATATATATATAGTATATATATATAATATATATATATATATATATATATTAATATGTGTATATATAATATATATAATTTAAATAATATTTTATATACAATATATATAGAGATATAGATATATTATATATATATATATATATATATATTATATATATTATATATAATATCAAATTAAGTGGGAATTTCCTGCATTTGTTTTAGTCCAAAAACTTAAAAGAAATCTCCGAAGAATGGGATGAAAAATGTGCTTTGTGATTCAAATTGAAAGCCAGAAGTCCATTCCTGAGTTCTCTACAGCTATTTGATCCAAAATGAATTGAAATAATTGCTATCAAAACTTCTTATACAATTTAATGTCACCAAAATAAAGGGTACTCCCCTTAAAATAGGAATGCAAATTGGGGGAAAGTAAAGATGGTTTAATTTAATTGCGGGAGGCATCAACGAGGGGGAAGGGAGCGGTATTAAAAAAGGTTTTGTTCCGAAAATATTGAAATAGCAAGAAGATACTTCTGTATACTTTATTTTTATGAATTTTTATTTATTTATTTATTTACTTATTTTTATTTATTTATTTAATTTTTTATAATTTCTTTTATTTATTCAGAGTCTTTTGTCAGGGTTATTATTTATTTTAGTTAGTTAGTTAGTTAGTTAGTTAGTTTAGTTTAGTTTAGTTAGTTTAGTTAGTTTAGTTAGTTAGTTAGTTAGTTAGTTATAGTTAGTTAGTTAGTTGGTAATTTAGTAATTTGTTAATTTTATTTTTATTTCTTTCTCTGATTTTTCCTTTTTGTATATATTTTTTTTTTCTTTTCTTTGACAAAAGAATCAACCGGCTTTAAGAATAGAAAGCAGAGATTTGCCAAGCGTTTGAAATCGTACGAAGGTGTTTGGGTTCTGTTTGATGTTGGAATAATAAAGCATATTTCAAACTGGACCAAATCATCTTCATACGATTTCCAACGTTTCACTAGCTTCAGGAAACGATGCTTTAACATTTAGACTTCAGCCAAAGATCTTTCTTTTCCTCCAACACGAAGAAAATGAAGACTGGGCGTCCATAGACATTTATCAGTTTTTTAAGTTTATTAAACTCCTTCTTATATATTAGATTATTCGGGTATATTACCCTTCCTTTCTCCACTCCAAGAACCTCTCATTTCCTTATTCATCACAGATTGCCCTTTCCATCCACCTTCTTGCTTCATAGATTGTCCGGCCCATCTTTACCTGATAAATTGTCCTTACCTCACT
The DNA here is from genome assembly GCA_015478945.1 of Trachelipus rathkii. Classification (NCBI taxonomy): domain Eukaryota; kingdom Metazoa; phylum Arthropoda; class Malacostraca; order Isopoda; family Trachelipodidae; genus Trachelipus; species Trachelipus rathkii. Next base: position 4,169 of record JABUQX010087918.1, read on the forward strand.
TCTACATTGTCCCTCATTCTTCCTTACTTCACAGATTACCCACCTCTCTCCTTTAATAGATTGCCCTCCCTCTTATTCACTTGACAGATTGTCCTCACCATCCACCCACTCCTGCTATGATGCCTCCCTATCCTTGCACTGAATAGATGAACATAAATCACTTCATGGATGCCCACTCCTCCTTATTTATTGGGATAAAGATTATCATCCTCTCAATTGTTCATAGAGCCCTATTCTTCTTGCAGATAGATTTTCCCCTTTCCATCACTTCAATAGATTGTTTTCCCCCAACCTTGCCCTAATAGATTTGAACTCTCCTGCTTCCAATCATAATTGCACTAATTCTTTTTAAACTTCACAAATTGACCCATTCGCCTGTCCCCCTTTCTTACTACTTCATAATATCGTCCCTCATCTTTAAATGATAGTTTTGCCTCTCACCCAATCCGTTACCTTGATAGGTTTTTGCCCTCCCGCCCCCCCTCTATTTTGGCGAACTGCTGGAAATTAATATATATTTTTCTTCAAGGTGAAGCTGAAAAGTGAAAATTAAAAAATGACCCCCCTCCTTAAGTTTAAAATCAGATAACATTTCGTTTAATTATTTGTATAATATATATATATATATATAATATTATATATATAATATAATATAATAATATATATAATATATATTAAATATATATAATATATATAATATATATATATTATATATATATATACGTATATACATAAATATATTTATGTATATATACTATATATTAAATCATATTATATATATTTATATATATAATATATATATATATATATATTATATATATAATATATATAATATATATATATATATATTATATATATATATATAATATATATATAATTAACTATAAAACGCGTATATATATATATATATATATATATATATATATATATAATATATATATAATATATATATATATATATATATATATATATATATATATATATATATATATATATGATATAATATAATTTATATATATATATATATATATATATATATATATATATTATATATATATTATAATATATATATATATCATATATATATATATAATATATATATATATAATATATATATATATATAATGTAGTATATATATATATATATATATATATATATATATATATATATATTATATATATATAAATATATATATATATATTTTTTTTTTTTTTTTTTTTTTTTTTTTTTTTTTTTTTTTTTTATCAGTTTGTCACACCACTCACGGGCAGAGCCTATTCAAGAGGGGTGTTAACACGCCTCCAGAAGTCCAACAAACTAATATAAATTAACGGCAGATGAGCACAGAGACGCAGGCCTTTTAAAAAAAAGTGGGGGAAGAATTAAAATTCAAGCTAAGGAAACACAAGAAGATGGAAGAGAGTTCACAGAACAGGATGTGGCAGAAAGAAGGAAGCACCGCAGCGAAAAAGCCTGGGAGTTACCTACATCAACACAAAACTCAAGTGCGACACAGCACCCCTAGTTCTAACGAGGGCGACGTAAAAGTGAGTACGCCGAAAAGTGGATTGTAAGCTTCCCTCGAGCACACCTGGCGCTGCGGTACCCTATAGAAAGAGATAAAAGCACCAACATAGCGCCGCAAAGATAGAGGGTCAGAGAACTGGAAAGTTGTCCCAAGAATCAGTTTTTTATAAGGCGCCGTTTGGCCTTTGACTCCGACCCTATCCAAAAGCCGGGTGAAAACCAGAGAGACCCCCCAGATATGAGAGCAGTACTTACCACATACAAGGCGGATGAGGCCCTTGTATGGCTGGAGCAACTGAGAAGAGAAAAAAAGTCTGCAGTCCATAAAACAGAACTTCGCGCCAGTTTTCTTTTGAGCCGCGCCCTCGCAACCGCTGTGAATGTTGAGGTTCCAAGACATTTTTTTGTTAATATTGTCAACAGAAGAGACGAGAGAACCAGCGTCAAAAGAGATAGGAAAGTTGAAAGGGGTCTTTTAGAGAGGGAGATTTGTAGAAGTGAGTTTTTTTTTTAAATAAGACAATTGAATTTCAACAAGGTTGAGACGGCCCCCACACCCCAGGAAAATTCTAATTCCAAATCAGCCGAGAAATAGAAATCGGGAAAGAATTAGAACAGGGAAAGCGACAATTTCTAGAAGGAAAGAAAAGGAGCAGAATTGAAATGAATGGTGAAAGAATGAAGGGTCGAGTCATCGGCAATTTTGAGTGAATAGAGTTAGATGTGCAGGTGAAGAAGATCATTATATTGAAAAGGTATAGGAAACAAAGTAGGAGATAAGAAACTGAACCCTGAGGAACAAACCAACTAATTGACAGAAAAGGAAAGAATGAAGTCGCCCCATCAACAACAGCCCGATATTGAGCGATTTGAAGGAAAGCTAAACATAAAGTAAGCAAGAGAAAGAGAACCCAAAGAAGGGGAGGTTTGGAGAGCATGACGCGTGCCATAACCCGTCAAATGCTAATGGATAATGTCAAGCGCCACAAGCCCACGGGCCAAGTCTCCCCGTAGTTTTTCACTAAGGCGGGAAAACCATAAATGATTTCAGTAAAGTGATAGGAAAAGTATAATCGCAGTAGAACCCTCGAAGGCCCGAAAAAGCCGTACTGGCGATCGGATAAGAAGTGAATGAGATTCCCAGAATGATCTTATAAGAAATGAGAGTTGAGGAAAGAGTTTTCATCAAAGATCCTTAAGGTAGAATGCAAGTAAGAGCTATAGGGCGATAGTTTAGAAGGATCAGAACGGCTTCCTTTTTCGGAATAGGTTGGACATGAGAAGCGTGACTTGTCCAACCACTGGAGGGAAAGTGGTTAAAGTTATTTGAGCCATAGAGAATATTAGGTTGAACAAGGGGCGGGATAGCACGGAAGAGCACAACTCCTTAAAACTCGGGGAGGATGCTCCATCACGGCCAACGGCGACGCCTTTCCTAAACGTTTTTTCCGTTAGTATTTCATGGAGGCCCATGGCACACCGATCCGAATGTAATCACAGGGCAAAAGGCATAGGACCCTGAGAGGAGAAGGCAGGAGGATGAGAAGTGCCAGAATCGTCAGGGTTAGAGTTAGAGGAAAAATAGAAGTGCGAAGAGATTGCCTTTTTCAGTTGGAGATTAGCAACAACAAAACCATCAGAGCGAATAAGAGGAAGGAAAGAAACAGATTTACAAGAAAGTTGTTAAGAGAGATGTTTTTGGCAAGCAGGCCAGAAAGTTTGTCAGTAGGAGAACAAGGAGGTTAGCTAAGCGCACTTTCGTTTGATGAAAAAGCCCCCGCTTATTTTGGGGCTCGTAGAAGAG
>JABUQX010087918.1:15000-17745 GCA_015478945.1 Trachelipus rathkii
ATGTCGCTTGAGCATGTTACATACATGCTTTAACCTGTAGATCGGATTCATATATAACATACAAGCTAGTATAAATATCATTGTCAATGAGAAGAGAAATTTCTCTTCGTAGCGCATGGAGTCTTCTAATTCTTTCTAGTATCGTTAATGATATAGATTGTAAAGTAGGTTCAGGATTTGAATTTGTATTTTGAGAATATAATTTCCAGAATTGAAACACATATTAGAGTGTATTGCTTTAAGAAATACTCTCGAGAAGTTTGTCAATAGCATGTTTGTGGATGTATGAGCTGAAAGTACAATTAAATCTGTGTCATGAAGTGAGTTTTTGAATTCATGTTCACGAGGTAGTTCACAGATTTATTTGTGGTTGTTTATACTGTTGTTCAGTCTTTATAGAAATTTGTCTCGCCCAATCTTGTTATCTTTGTGAATATTTACCGTGATGGCCGACTGGTGTGCCGACCTCTGAAAATTACGTGTGTGACTCGTATCCGACCGGACTCCATCCATCTTCAAAATTACCTGTGTTGACTTCGACGTACCACCCTTCGTGTGCAAATACTACGACTCCCACACTGTGTTCCGCGGATCTTTCCGTACTTGCACGACTGCCGACCTCCGCAACTCTTTCGTTTCAGAGACACGTTAGGAGATTTTTTTTTTCTGCGTCGGAGACATGTAATTTTTTTAGAAATCGAAAATCCTTATTTTATAATTGGGTGGCGTGTGCCTGTACAAGAGTGCCGCTGTTTATCGGATGAGTGTAGAAGGTCGCTTAAATATTTTTGTTTTGTGCGATTCAGCGTGGCTGTGGGGGGCAACAAGTGCTTTGCGGTGAGGTATTATTGATGCTCAATGGCATTTTTTTTTATTGCTACAGTAAATGCATGAAGCGAAAAACGGTCTTTACAGCTGGTGTATGCGCGTTATTATGGCTGAGTGTAGTTGATACTAATATAATTGATAATGGTATTGTTTTATTGTGATTAGAAATTTGTAGGAGACTGAGGTGAGCTTCTTTTATTTTATACAAATAATTCAATACGAGTATTTTTAAAACAACTTCCCAAGTACCTATGGCTGCATTGTTGAGCTCGATGAGAGTGATTCGGTAATTTTTGAATTGGTTGAGATAGTTGGACAATAGTATGGATTAAGAAATAAGATGTGTATGTTAGATTGGAGTTGTGTGTAAAACGAAGCTTGTTTGTTGGGCTTTGAAACGATGTTGTTGCTGATGGCCATGGTTTAAATTTTTCAATTTTTGTTTTTTGGAATTTTATGTGGTGTTGTTTGTATGAATGGTTCATTACTGTTGTATTAGAAAGATTAATAGTTGTTGCGAGGCGTAGATAGTAAGGTGGAATCTTTATTCGCAATCCTTTCTTTATTAAGAGTCCTTATAGGAATTCCAACTCATTCCAGAGACATTAATATATCTACGTAATAATTTTGATTGCTTTTTAAGTTGTATTATTATGTCTGTAGTGATGTGTGTATATTGTTTTCGAAAGTCGTGATGGTGAGTTTTTTGGACTTAAATGTTTAATAGTTCGGAGGTCTTTTAATTACGGGGGTAGAACTATATACTCGATATCATTAATATGATGTCTATGTGCGAATCATAACATAGAGATTGAGTAGTGTAGAATGTGTGTATTATGTGTTTTGACTGGTGTACAGTGTTGTTTTTTGAGCAACTTTGTGATTGTTTGCTACAATGAATTGTGATGACAGTGCGGTCGTTCCGGTGGTAAAAGTCTGTTTGTCATGGAGTGGTCTGGTGGACTAGAGTGTTGATTATGATTGGTGTAGTTGTTTTACGTAGTATGTAGTATATATTTGTTAGGGTATATGTATGTTGTATATTGTGTGTATTAGATTTATAGGTGATTATGTAGTTATGGTAGTTGATATATATATATATATATGTGTGAGGATATATATAGATGTTAGGTTTAGTATTAGTGGTTTAGAGAGAGAGAGATTAAGAAGAGAGATGATGTATTGTGTAGAGAGAGAGGGAGCAGCATGTAAATAATTAAAGGATATGTTCTGATTATTATGTCTGGCGTTGTATAATAGTTGGATATTAGTATTATTATATATAAGTAGTATTATTGTATATGGTATGATAGTTAGGTGATATTTATAGTTTTGTGATATTTTTCCTTTATTGTAAAGAATAAGTGGTCTTTATAACTTACACATATATATGTTTGTACGTACATATATAGTTCATTTATGTTTTTGGTGTTATTCCATTGTTTATGTTTGCTGGTTCGTTCTGAATAGCTGATACTGGTTTTATTGAAATTGTCTGGGCTATGCTACCAAAAAACTTGAGAAACATTTAAATTGGAATAGGGGTATCTTAACAAAATCTATTTAGTACTTCTCACTGGTCCTCATTCTTGGGGTAAATCAGTGTAATAGTTATATATATATATATATATATATATAAATATTATTTTATATATATATATAGGTTAGGTATAGGTAGTATGATTATATAGTTATATATATGTTTTGGTTTTGTGTGTAAATTGGTATATATTATTATATATATAGTCATTAATATAGGTATTTGTTTATTAGTATTAGTAGTATTCATGTTCTTTATCTGCTGCAGTTGGGTCGAGACGAGCGTTTGAAACCTCGTATAAACTTTGTGAAAATCATATTTTTTTTGGTACGAAATCGCCAATAAGGAAGGAAGCCTTACCCTTCTTTGAAGGTTTG
>JABUQX010087919.1:0-7500 GCA_015478945.1 Trachelipus rathkii
GGGGGCAGAGATCTTGGTACGAGTAAGCAAACATGTTTTTCTATTATCACTTCGGAGTACAACATAACTGATGTTAATAGTATTCTTATCACAAGAGGCCTCAAACACATCGGTGGTATAACACGTCTAAGCTACTAATCCAGGATGATTTGTATACTACTAATATATTTATTGATCACGCACAAATAATTTGTAGTAGGCAATAACGTCACCTACACATATAGGGATTCAGGATTATGTGCTAGATCGGGCGACTTACTACACAACAAACTAGAGAGGTTGAGAGATAAAAAATAAACGTCCATAAGACTAAAATAGTAATTCTGAATCGCCTAAAGTGAAACCAGTTGTCTATCGTTAAGAAGTCGTTGTTTTGGGCCACTTTTAACATATCATTATAGTACACTGACACAGAAAGTATCTTCTCGATTTTGCTTTGAGGATTTGAAGGTGCTATCAGTTGTATTCAGGTGACTTGGCTCTACAGAACTATATTGCAAAAGGAGTTTGTTTTAATTGAAAATATTAAAGAAAATCGAGAGGAGTGTCTGAGAGTAGTTGTAAGGCGTTATCATGAGTAGTCCAACACGGCGTCAACTGTTTTTTGATATGTAGTTGAAACTTTTGTGATTTTGGATGAATGTGTTGATATTGTTGGAAATGAAAAGGAAGTAGAATTTCTGGAGACAATGTAAGGTTTAAAATTTAAGATAGCAAGGTATCTTATAATATGAGTTGTGTACATTTACAAGATGAAGAGAAGCTGGAGGACAAGCCATCTTTCCAAAAGTTTAAACACAGCATTTTTAGTACAGTATTTTTAATACGGTATCTTAAATACTTCACAATATTTTATGTTGATAACTCGTTTTATATTTTGAAATTATTTAGGACAATGTGCTTTAACATTATTTTAATTCAAAAAATTTTTCGCGGTGGAGTGGGATAGAATAATAACAGGTTGCCCATCTTCCAAACACAACACACAATCCTTCAATACACACAGAGATGATCTAAAGGCGATTGGGATCTATTGGTAAAGAGAGAGGAAGTGTAAATAGGATATAAGAAATGTTGAGTCTCTACAGTTATTATTATGAGATAATAAAGATTGAATATAAAGAGTAATTTTCACTTAGAGTCAATCCACTTGGAGTCTCAAAGGAGTTAATCTAGGGCAACTAACACGAGGTTGGCATACTATTATAAGAACCTCTCACTTCACTGAAGGAGAGAGTTGGAGACGTATGAACCAGTACTGGGACGATGACCTGGCTTTATTGGCAGGCTATGTAATAGTCGAGCATACTAAATGTTTTCTGTAGAAGGAGGAGGGATACTAGATAGTATGGGGATAAGCGGTTAACTGTAAGGGAGTATAGTTATGATATATGGCGAAGTTTTTGTTCGGCATAAATAATGAGTAGTATGGTTCGCGATAGAGATCATGTTAATGTCTCTTGTGGCTTATTTCTTTCAAGCAGCTTTGCGGCATCCAGTAGTATAGTCTGGTACAAGACGTTTTCGAGATAGTATTCTGAGAAATACTTAAAGAATTTGATTGCAGTAACCACACTGACCTGGGAGCTAATTATTAGAGAGTAGAGGATAAGGAGAATGGATCTGATGGTCTACAAATAGTTCAATTACATTGAGAATTCTTACTTGATTTGCACGAAATAAAAGCAGAAGAAAGAAGTAAAATGTTAGGATAAGAATCTATTTTAGATGATGAAAGGTTATAGACAGAGAAGAGAGGACACGTAAGTAGATAAGGAGAGATAAGAATGAGAATTAGGAGATAGAAGCTAAATGAATAGGACTATATTATAGATGAATATAGATGTAATAATAATTCAATAATTTTGTATTATAGTAAAAATACTTTGAATAATAATAAATAATAGGAGAAAATCTAAACGTAATGTATAGGATAATAAGATAGTATAAATAAAAAATGCAGGTTGTTGGAGCTTAAACACTTGTTCAAACTTCATTGAATGTGGTTTAGATAATAATATTAAAATAATAGTAGGAGTAAGTGAATGTATAAAATGAGAGTTATGATGAGATGTAATGCTTAAGTTCTCTCTATTAGATGTTTAATAATTATATTCAAAATATTATGAATTATTATTAGAGAATGTTTGAAGATTTAATGAAAAGATATTTAAGAAGGTGAATGGAGCAGTAGTAAGAAGTAGTGAAATTTAATAAATTGTATATTCTATATAATTATGAATAAGAGTGACATCAAATTGCATGAATTTTAGTTAACTATTGAAGAAATCTTTAGTAATTAATAATGAATGATAAAATTGTTGAAGCGGAGATTTAAGATATAATTGGTTATATTTGAAATTAAGGCTTCAGATTTGACAGATGAAGTTTAAGTTTGCCAAATCTTAAGTAGATTTATATTATTAAGAAATGTGATTGAAATGACATTACAGTTACTACTATTTTTTTTAAAAGTTAAAATACAGTAGAAACACAAAAGTAATTAGGACATAAGGATTTAATATGAGTTAAGGTAATGACTGGATATGAGGAAGTGAGATAGGACAGAAGTATAAATATATATTAGAGTAAATCTTTCTATGGTAGATTATTGGTAGTAATAATATAGAAAATAAGGGAACTTGGATAAATAAAGAATTAAGAGTTAATTAGAATTAACAATTAAATAAGTAGAAATAAGAAAGTAAGATATGATGATGAGTAATCAAAGGAAAATGAAGATGGTCTTAGTGCAGATTAAATCGTATTAGTATGAGAATAATCAGGGTTTAAAATAAGTGGATTAAGTCGTTGAGTATGGGAACTATAAAATAATAAAGTACTATACTACTGAATGGATATATCTTATGTATTACCAATATGTGATAGGCAAAGCAAATTGGCAATCATTATACATTGGAATCAATAGAGGTAGATATAGATCTTAAAGTAAATAAAAATAAAATGTGTTCTAATAATGGAAATCAATCTGTAGGGGTGTGTATAGGTAGTTGAATAATATATAATATAATAAATGAAAAAGATAAAATTAGATACCGATAATTGAAGGAGAAATAAGAAACGTATTAATGAGAGAATAAGATAGATGGTGTGAGAAAGAGAGTAATAAATATTAGAAGAAATATAAATATGAAAGAGACGATTAGATTGTGTGGATGATAAAGAATAAATTGGAGTATAAATTGAGAGATAAAAAGAAAAGTTTATAGGTTAAAAGTAGTGGTTTGATGGTCGAGTAGATGGAAGAGGATGAAGAATGATTAGTCGAGTTATTAAGTTAAGCTTGACCGTTTATTGCCTATATTTAAGTTGTATCCCTCGCTCTGAAGGGTTAATTCTCTTGAGGCATGGGCTTTGCGGATACCGTTAAGTAGTTAACTTTAAATGATTAATTGGAACTTGAGGCTAGGTAAATGGATTGTGCATGATCACACTGTGAAGGAAGGAGACGTAAATTGTAGATGTTTATTAGATGGTCCTAAAGGCGGGAGAGATAATACAATGCGTAATCGCACCTACCTGGAGGGACAAGCGAGCAATTCGCGCAGGGGTTTTTGTAGATTGCGGAGGTTATGAGATGGATGGGAAGCTGAACAAATCTTCTGGGTAAGGGAATCACCCACTCACGATTTAAAAAACATATGACGAGAAGAAATTTACACCATATTATATTTTAAAGATTATAGTGAGGGAGTACGTCGAGTCGGTTGCGGGAGGGCTCTTAAGGCTTGAGAAGTGCAATCACGTGACTGTCTAACGGAGTTCTGTCCTGGATCTATTAAGAAATGTGGTTTTATATATGTAAAGTAGAGGGCCGACTGGTGCCTAATTCCAGGTTTTGCTGAGTAGTGATCTCTTTTCCCGTAGCTTGCGTCATAATTTCTTTTAACTGATTTCAGTGCACTAACTTGTTCGTTTCTGTTTTCATTGGTGCCATGTGGAGCAGGCATCTCTAGAACCGGCGGTTGCTGCGATGATCTTGTCGCGTGAGATATGTACCACGGTGCGTAATGTAATTAGTATATTAGATCATACTCATAAATACGTCGGGATTGGTGATACAGTCATAACTCTATGAGGGGACAATGGCGGAATTATAGTAAGCTAACAACAGGTTGATAATACTGTGAGAAAAGGATATTCCTTAGTTAGAGAACTTAGATATAAAGTTTATTCTGTTATTGACTTGTGAGGTATATAATAATATATAGTTTATAACTGTGAGATGTTATTTTTAATTATACTGTTAGATTAATGTTGGAGGCGTTTATAATTAATAGCCTTAGTATGGATATTATAGGAGGAAGCATTTTTTTCTTCTTTTCTCACTCAAGATGAATTTTGAAAATTTGAATGATTTAAAAATAAAATTCAAATGACCATTGGTATTAGGAAGATTTTTTGTATTTATATAATTATTATTATTATTATTTAATAGTAAGTTATGTGTGATAGGTTTGTTGTTATTATAATTATTATTTGATATATATATCAATGAGCCTGATAAGCGTTCTACAATGTAATCTCATTACAGTATTTATAATTGAATATTGATTTGATATTATTTATATATTATTAAGATTATTATTTAATTTATTATTATAGTAATTAATTGATTTATTAATTATATATATTATTAATTTATATAATAATTAGATTATATTATTTTTATTATGTTATATTATATGATATTATATATTATATTATTTAATTTTATTTATTTTATATTTTCTATTGTAATACTTAAAATTTTTTTATTAAAGATTGATATGTTGACAAAATATATAACATGATAAACTATGTTAGTACATTTATCATTGATATATATATGTTATGACATAACTTCAATTTATGGGTTATTTCACTGAAAATGTAAAGAATCGCCTCTACTTACTCCTCTATCTATTTAATTGCTAGAATGCATAGTAATATGCTTAATTAGAGATTATGTTTTAATGTATTATATCTTACAATCAATTATATTATCGAGAGTTCTGAATTTGTCACATAATTGTTATTAATCTTTATACTCGAATGAGTTATGCCTTTCTTGTATTAGGATCATGGTTATGCGTTGTTAGATTCGATATATGGTAAAAAGAACTCACTCGACTGTATTATGAGAAAAATTAGATGTTTATAGCGAGGTTTTTATTAATATAACTTTTAGTTAATAATACAATATAAATGTTCAGAATAGAAAACTCATTAACAAACTGCTATAAATGTTAACGTTATATTCTGTTGTTATATATTTCATATATGTGTTAGAGGATATTATAACACACGCATGTATTCTATCCCCATTGGCTCGTAATGTTAATAAAGAGTATAAGCTATGCAATCTCGACCAACCAGAACACTTAAAATATTAAATTATCGGTAGATTATATATACCTAGTACTTTAACTAAGAAATAAGATATTCAATTATTAACAAAGTAATAAGTTAAATAGTCACGAGTACTTATCTATAAAAGTTATTATAACTTCCAAATTTTGCAGAAATATTCTGTCAGTATTTTGTACAAAGTTTATAGTCTTAAAGTATTAACTATACAATAGTATAAATTACTCACAATTATACTAGAAAATCAATATTCTCTAATAAGACATTCTCTAATGTAGTCTAAGTTTTGTTGAATCATAAAGTCTACCATGGGATGTCATCTATTACAGGAGGTACGCTATATTGTGAGAAGTTACAGGTGTTTATTTACCTATAAAAATATAAAAAATTAATAATAAAACTGAATGAACACTTCTTACACAATTGAATAATACTCTTCTAGTATCCTTCAGCATTGTATAAATATCATTGGAAGGACTCATATATTCTGAAATTTAAGCAAGGAGTTAATTGGAGCTCCAGCCCAAGCTAAAATTGAACCCTTCCCTTAATAAGCAAAATACATTAGACAATGTATAATACAGCACAATGTTATATTATTTAATACAATACAATGTGATAAGCCTCAATACAATACAAAACAACACACATTAAAAAGAGGTTGAAATTAAAATTCATCTTATCATCATCTTCATTCACCTCCAGGAAAGAATTTAATCATGTTAATGGGAGTAGCGCTTTTTTCTTTAATCTCAGAGACACTTCATCTAAAGTACTCTAGAAGGTGTTTCTTCTTGACGAATTTGTATCTAATCTTGTCCTTGAGTTTCCTAATCTTAGGAAGGGTTTCAATCAGCCAACTCTACTATCATCGTCTTTCATCTAGGTAGTCTCTAAATTCTTTTTCCTAGAGATTATAGATTATCATGTTTCTTGGTTCATTGATTTACATTGCTAGTACTGATGTTGCTGAAAACCAAGAAATTGAAGGGCCTGGTTACTGGCCCTGTGGCACTAACCTTTCTCATATGATCCGACCCTTTTCCCATAACCAAAATAAACTTTTCATGAAGTAACCATTATCTTCACAAAAAATTCAGAACCTTTCAAGAATAATATTTGTAGATTCTCAAGTTTATTCTGTTGATTGCCATTCTCATTTTCTTCTCTGCTTTTAAGATATCCACTCTTGTCTTCAGCTGAACTATAAAAAAAAATTATTTATATCTTGGGATAAATTTTAAATTATGTACGTCACTGCCAGTTTTTCTTCTTCTTCTTCTTCTTCTTCTTCTTCTTCTTCTTCTTCTTCTTCTTCTTCTTCTTCCTCTTCTCTTCTTCTATCTTCTTCTTCTTCTTCTGATTATGTTCGTCAAATGACAGTTTTTCTTCTTCTTCTTCTTCTTCTTCTTCTTCTTCTTCTTCTTCTTCTTCTTCTTCTTCTTCTTCTTCTTCTTCTTCTTCTTCTTCATAATATTCCTCTCATCATAAAATTGTTAGAAGATGATTAGTTTTTTTGTACGCTCCTATACATCTTCCTATTCTAATGTGTTGCATCTTATGTATATCAACCAAACCGACTTAACCTTACAAGTTTTCACTATCGCTACTAACCTATTAACCGTTGGCACCCTTTATTTAAATCGTTACTAAGTTTTCACTTTCAATTTTTACAATATAATACAGATCAACAAAGTCCATGAAATACAATGCAATATAGTTCAAAACAATTTAAATAAATCTAATTAATTTAAATAGTTGCGTATTTAATTTAAAGTAGGTGTAAATAATTAAATAACTACGTTTTTGAAAACTAAATTACTAGAAGGAAAGTTTTATTTAGTTAAATCATTAGTTTCCTACCTGCGTTCAAATTATGAAAAAATTTGAGAAATTATAATGTTTTGACGTTTTTGGAGAACATCATGAAGCCTAGTGATGTCATTAGAACAATGACATCGTTAGATCAATGACGTCACACATAAAACAACTGTTTATAATCGGAAAGCAACTATAAATTTTCATTGCTTAAACTCGTCATTAGAAAAATGAAGTCACATCAGGAATAGCGATAGTGTAAGAGAGTTATCCAAGATTTTGGTGATCAAGAAGGTAGTGCAAGGGATCAAT
>JABUQX010087919.1:30000-32500 GCA_015478945.1 Trachelipus rathkii
CGTCAACCGGAAGAATCGGAGAAGCCTCCAGTACTCCGACCTTCCATCTGCCCGCCGTCCAGTTGCTCACTGCGAAGAACTTCCTGTACCAGCGTGCAGAGAGCTTCCTGACAGCGACGACGAGGCCACCACTGCATATGAGGGAGGAGATACAGATGAGGAGTATGGAACACAAGATGGTCCGCAGCCCTTTTCACAATGTGAGCTTAATGATCTGGTTCGGGATCTCAGCTTGTCGAAGACTTCCGCCGAGCTGTTGGCCTCCAGACTCAAAGAGAAAAATCTACTCGGTGAGGACGCGCGTATCACGTTCTTTCGTAGAAGGCATCAGGACTACATGGGCTACTTCTGCGAGGAGGAAGACCTCGTGTACTGCCGAGATGTCGCCGGTCTTCTTGCTAAACTCGGCGCTCCTCAATATGATTCGAGAGATTGGCGACTCTTCATAGACAGTAGCAAGCGCTCTTTGAAGAGTGTGCTCATACACAACGGGAACGAGTTCGCCTCAATTCCTCTTGCGCACTCCACAACTCTCAAAGAGAAATATGAAGTAGTCAAGTACGTGCTCGACAAAATCCAATATCAGCAGCACCAATGGATCATCTGCGTCGACCTTAAGATGGTGAACTTTCTACTTGGTCAGCAGTCCGGGTACACAAAGTACCCATGCTTTATATGTAAGTGGGACAGTCGAGACAGAGCCCAGCACTATGTGAAGAAAGAGTGGCCGGCGCGAGAGCAGTTAGTACCTGGGGCCAGCAACATCATAAACGAACCTCTTGTTGACCGGGAAAAGATTTTGTTCCCACCGCTTCATGTACATGTATTAAACTTATCAAATGTAATCGAGTATATAATAAATGAATGAATTTGGATACGTTGACTTTTATTTACCCAGGAAAACGGAAAAACCGAATGTTTATGATCCTCAGGAATTGGGTTTTTGGACGAAAAATAGTTTTTTTCTTAAAAGTCTGTAGCGAACAAACCAGACCTGATTGAAAAAAACAAAGGGCATTTTCGGACTCAGCGCATCTCAAATAGTCTAATTCCGCTGGAAAACCCTGGACGATTTTCCAAAAAAAAATTTTTGTTACCCAGTGTAATGATCATTTCTGCAATGAGGTAATCCATTAATTTATATCCTGATGACGACGCTCCAAAATTCTTTTCTTTCAAAACTACTTTCTATTGTAATTTGTTTCATCTTCTGTAAATGAGGTTGGCGACTTTTTGCCACATTTTTCTCTGATTTTCCTTTCTCATAAATCCGACTCAGTCAATTCTTCGTGACCAGGCTAAATATCGACCTAGATGATTCTTTAGCGTTGTGGTACCTCCCCCCTTTCTGGAATAATTTTAGAGCATATTTTACACATAACAGTCTCAAAAATATTAATGATTTAATATATATATATATATATATATATATATATATATATATATAATATATATATATATATATATATATATATATATATATATATATATATATATAACATATATATATAAATCTTCTTGATCAATCTATATATATATATATATATATATATTATAATTTGTAATAATATTTCGATAGCTTATTTTACTATCAGGCATCTATAATCTCATGTGACTCTGTTGACTCAAATTGTTATGAGAACTTCATGATGTGAGATCATGAGTCATCAATACACAGTTGAGTCGACGAGTCCCCTCTCATTTAAAATTTGCGTTCAGATTCATCTTAAGTATTTTTATTATAAAACTCTCAAATCAAATCTCGACAATAAATATCCGCGCAACATCCGCAGGGCCAAAGCGCGTATGCGTATGCGGATGTGGATGTGGATGCGGATGTTTACACTTCATCGCACTATTATATATATATATATATATATATATATATATATATATATATATATATATATATATATATATATATATATATATATATATATATATATATATATATATATAGCACATACTTAATATATATATAAATAATATATATATATATATATATATATATATATATATATATATATATATATATAATAATATATATATATATATAATATAACAATAGCACCAACAACATGTATATATGTATGTAATATATATATAACTTAACCTTAATATATACTGTAATATAATAATAATAATAATAATAATAATATAAATAATATATATATATATATATGTAATATATATAACAATAATAATAATATATATAATAATATATATTATATATATAACTATAATAATATGTAATAATATATGTTTATATATTATATAATATTTTGTATATGGCATATGTATAATATATATAATAATAATAATAATAATAATAAATATATATGATATATTGGAATTAATAATATATATATAATAATATATATAAGATAATATAGAATAATAATATCAATAAGAAGAGGTATGAGAATAATAGAATAATGAGGTGGTCTCTATATTTACAAAGATTCAGATTTATCTTAAACCACATAAGTGGGAAAGACAA